>OX438951.1:18064352-18074352 GCA_949316185.1 Pyrausta nigrata
TTTAAATTTGACAGGTTTACAGTTTTTACAAAATAAGTATTTCTTAATATCTATGGTGCCTTTTTATTTTTGTTTTTTAACAAGTTTTCTTACATCAAAATTATTCTTTTCAGTTACAATTTCCTTATCTCTATTGTATTACTAACTTACGTTTAATCTAATTAACATTTTTGCTATATGTCTTATTATCAATATAATAATATATAACAAAATTATCTACCTAAGTTTTATTTTTATTGTTTACACATTTACATATTTTTTCACAATAAGAGATAAAACTATCTCTAATATTTTTGAAACTAATTAATTCATGCAAATTAGTCAAATTAATTTTCACCCCAGTTCTTTGTTCAAAATCAAGTCTCTCTTTACCATACACTGGGCAGGAGACAAGGAGGTGGGGAACAGTTTGGTCGGTATCAGGGTCACAGATGCATGATGGACTATCCCTACACTTGAACCGATGCAAGTAGTGGGAGAATCCACCATGCCCTGTCAGGATCTGTGTTAGTGGCCCTGAAGGTTGTATTTTCCTAACCAGTTTGTGAGCGACGCTGGCATCCGGGAAGAAGATTTTCGTTGTTGACGCGGTGCTACCTGCCTTATACCTAGCGTCCCATTTCAAAATGGAACGGGCGCGTATAACTCTTTTTGCATAAGAGATTGGACACCGGTCGTAATCTGGCTTCCGTTTTGACGCAAGGGCGGCTTCCTTAGCGAGATCATCGGCGCGTTCATTACCCAGCAGGCCTGCATGTGCTTTTATCCAGAATAAAGAGACATCTTTACCCTGGACAAGAGCTTCTCGCAGATTCTCCCGCGTCTGCACGGCAAGGGGGTGAAGGGAGCCATGGTTAACGATCGTCTCCAAAGCGGCCATCGAATCGCTATAAAGACCATAGCTCGACTCCCTCCCCTTGAGGATCACGCCCGTTGCCTTGCATATGGCCAATAGTTCCGCCTGATAGACTGTGCAGTACGCGGACAAACAAAACTTTTGGTTCCGGATCTCGGCTTCGCCTTTCCATAAGGAAAGTGCGGCTCCGACCTTCCCCTCAATTTTGCTGCCGTCGGTGAAAATTCGCACCGCCTGCACGTTATGTCTATCGACTTGACTTTGGTCCTCCAGGCGTTCGAACTCTATGGCCATACACGTGGCTGGGTGAGGAGTCTCCGCAAACCTGACCAGACTCTCGGTCTCTCTGTCTCCTAACTCCAGCAGGGGCGACCCTCTCTTCGTCTCGTACAGGGCGGCTGCCTCCTGTATTCTGAGGTCAAGAGGAAGTATCCCAGCTAGAGTCAGTGCCGAGTGTAGAGAGACTGTCCGATATGATTTACAGAGCTTCTGGGCGAAACCCCTTTGTACCGCGTTAAGTAACTTTTGCGTCCCGATTTTCTCAGCTGCGGGGGCCCATACGGCTGCTGCGTACATAATAATAGGTTCGACACAAGCTGTATAAATCAGTCTTACCACTTCCTGATGCAGACCCCAATTTACCTTAGCGGCTCGCGAAAGTTGTTTAAATATTTCTAGGGCTCTCCTGGTCTGATTGGCAATGTGAGCATTAAAAGTTAGTTTGTCGTCAATCGTGAGTCCTAAAATTTTGACCTTCCTAGAAATAGTTATATCAAAACCCCCCATGCTCAACCGTGGTGTGTCATATTTGAGCTTTCTCGTAAGCACCATTGCGCAAGTCTTGTGCGGAGCAAATTTTAATTTGTTCCGCGCTCCCCACTGCTGAACATATTCTAGGGCTGCGTTTGCCCTGTCAGCCACTTCAGTCGCTGTGTCGCCATCAAATACTAACACCACGTCATCGGCGAAAGCCTGGACGTAGTGTCCCCCAGTCTCCAGATCCCGCAGTAGAGGGTCCAAAAGAAGGTTCCACAAGATGGGACCACCGATTGACCCTTGCACGCATCCTTTATTGGTATTCCTTACCGCTTCTTCCCCGGCGAATCTTACACTGACTTTTCTGCGCTCCAGATAGCTATCCAGTAGCCTCCTGACATTTACCGGGCACTTTTCCTCAGCCAGACGGACTCTGATTGCCGGCCACCATGCGCTATCGAAGGCCCCCTCTATATCCAATGACACTAGGGTTACCAGCTTCTTCAGCTCAATCTTACCCTTGATACGGTGTATAAGATTATAGAGGGCGTCCTCGGTGCTCCTCTGGGGCATGAATCCGTACTGGCGAGTACTAATCCTTGGTACTAGATGCCATTTGATCCTTGCTACTATGATCTTTTCCAGGACCTTCCCCAGTACCGGCAATAGACCTATCGGTCTGTAAGCCTTGGGTTTCGTATAATCATCCTTGCCCGGTTTTCTCAATACCACCACTGTGGCTTCCTTCCAGATGTCCGGGAAGTGTCCGATCAGTAGACACTTGTTGCACAGGGCAAGGAAGGCGTCCAGGTCCTGGTGGATAGCCCGGCTGCAGATGTCTGCTGTGAAGCCATCCGCTCCTGGGGCCTTCTTTGGATTAAAACTCCCCATCGCAGTCTTCAGCTCCACCTCGGTAAATAGTGGGTCATGTTGTTCATCATGCCTCAACTCATTTACCTTCTTCGCTGACTCTCTTATCATGCGATGGTGTTCATCGTCAGTTTCCTCCAGGTCTTGTGGGTAGAATGTCTCCGCTAGTAAGTTCGCCGATTCTCTTGGGTTTAGGTGTGCTCCATCCTTGGTTAGGGTCAAGTCTTCTGTTCTCCTGGTGGTCCGGCCTATCACTCTGTAAATCCCCTCCCATAGGCCTTCTCGGTCTTGCTTGCTGCAGAACTCCTTCCAGCTGTCAATTTGGGCTTTCTTGGCTTGGCACTCGTATTCTTCTTTCTTTTTCAGGTACTCAGCTACCACTATATCTCTGCGGTGCGGTGCCGCGTTTCTGATCTTACGCCTGAAGGTAGTGGTAACTTTTTTCAGCCTCGCGAGCTCATCATTCCACCATGGGATCTTAAGTACCTCTGTACTTTTCTTTGCCGGCATGCTGGTCTTGCAGGCTTCCGAAATGGCGTTTGTGTATTCTCGGACAAGTTGTTCAAGTTGGTCTCGGTTTGCGATGCTATTAATGCGTTCTGCGTCAATCCTGTCTCGAGATTTAGCCGCTGTCAAGGTGGTGTTGAAAAGATCCCAGTCCGCTTTCTTCGTGTTGTAGAGTCTGGTTGTCCTCTGGACCTTCAGACCTCTACTTCTGCGGAGATTGATGTCAAACGTGATAGCGTTGTGGTCCGAGCTCGTCATCTCCTGGTCTACCCTCCAGTTATCGACCAGTTCCAGTAGGTCTTCGGAACAGGCTGTGATGTCAACATAGCTGGTGAGCACCCTCGTACCTCTCACGGTATCAAACGTGGGTATGTCACCTCTATTGAGTACCTGCAATCCAGACTCTTCCAGGGCCCCGGACATGTCTTCACCCCTGTGGTCTTCTACGGTGCTGCCCCACCAGGTACTCTTGGCGTTGCTGTCTCCGCCTATCAGCAGTAATCTTGGGCCCAGCTCCTCTACGACCTCCCTCAGCCGCTCCAGGTATGGCCCTATGGGCAGATCCGGTTCGAAGTAGAAGGACACCGCCGCGATTTCCCAGGCGCTGGTTCGGATCCTCACTACGACAATATTGTCGCTTGTGAGTTTCGGGCACTGTATGACGTCAAGATCGCCGTCGAAGACAACGATCGCCGCCTTTACAGTCCCTTCTCCTACTGCAGCGTTCTGGAAGACTCTCGCCCCACGGTAGTCCTTCATCCTCTTCACCCTGCCCACATAAGGCTCCTGGACCAGCGCAAACGCCAATTTGCGTCTGCTGGCCTCCACCATGAGCTCGGTCGTTGCAAGTTCCTTGCGCTGTAGGTTCGCCTGAGCCACTGCATAACATCTGGTTGGGGCGCCTGCCCCGGAACGCGTTGGAACCACCTTAGCAATACTGAACCTTTGCTCGTGCCAGTGCCTCCCACTTCCTACGCACTGGGCATTCCGAGCTGAACGCGTTGTGCTCGACGTGTTCCAGCTTGGCCGTTATGCAGTTGCAGCACCTTGGTGCCTCTGCTGCTAGCCAATCAGCACATTCATTTCTCATGTGAGGTCCTCCACAGTGGGTGCATTTCGGTGTTGTATCTTTACAGAAGCGCCTCCCGTGCCCATACGCCAAACACATTGAGCATTGGACCAGTGGCGATTGGTCTGCAACTCGGACTCTCTGCATATCAATATGGACTGCACCTTTCTCCATGAGCCTGTTGTACACCTGTGGGGACACTCTCAGTACTACGTGGTTCAGTAGTGGGTTCCTTGCTTTGCGCTTAAATTTAATGTCTACGCGGTTATCCCGTTCTTCGAGGCCACGAAAAACCAACCCATTTTGGTTCCTTAGTGCCATCAGCAGGTCTTGGTCGCTATGGCTAGAGATAACATCTCTGAGAATCACCATCGGGTCTTGGTTCTTCATTTCCTCGAATCGGAGATGGTTCGCAGCGCCTTGTAGTCTCTCTTTGACTTTGTCGCGTTCCTCTGTGGTTCTGCAGCCAATGATCACTTTCTTGTCCTTAACCTTTCGGACCTTCTCCACTGTTACCCAGCCATCCTTAGCGTTCACCGCGTCGCTAACCCGCTTCAACACCTGGTCACCAGTTTCGGCCTCGTCCTTCGACTCTATGACTATAGAGTGAAGCGCGGTCCTCCGCTCTGCTGGTCTGACAGTCGGTAGTGCGGCGACGTTAGCGTATGACGCCTTCTTGGTTTCTTCCTGTTGGAGAAGGATGACTTCCCTAAGCTTTTCTAGCTCTACATTGGTTTTTTCTATCTTCTCTCCTTGCTCCTTCATCATTCTCACAATTTCTTTGCCCTCCAATCCCATGCTCTCCTGAGCTCCTACTTTAATGCTTACTCCAGTATCTGTAGCCGTCTTTTCTTTAACCAAAGTTTCTTTTTCAGGTCCTGATCCCGCTGCCATCTCCTTCACCAAGGCGAATAGCCCGTCCAGCGACTGGGTGATCCCGACTTTCAGGTCTGACCGGAGATTGCGAGACTCACTTATGTGAGTTTTCGCCTTCGCCAGCAGCCTTCTGGCCTGGGTCACCCTGTCGGTGGGCTTGGCTGTTTCCGACCTCGGCCCCGGCGACACCGTTGCTGCCTCGGTCGAGGCTCTACGTGCCACAGTCTTCGACTCTACGGATTGCACTGCCTTCGTCCTGGGCCTCAACGGCGCCGCCGGCACCGGGGCGGTCTGCGTCGGTGAGTGTGCGTGTGCGTGTGATGTGGAGGTGCAGGGCCGTGGCTCTGCAGTTGCGCTCTCCCATTCTCCGATGCTGCGCCTAACCCTAGAGAGTTCCGGCGGCGTCTTTTGCGAGGGACCAGCCCTCTCGTCAGGAGTGATGGTTGGAGAAATGGGAGGGTTTGTACCGGTTGCGGCTTTTTTGGCTGGAGTGCGTGTCGTCGCCATTGTTATGGACAGAGCTTTGTCTTGTCAATAAGAATAAAACAAATAGAATCGGTTCGTAAGAACCTAAAAAATACTTATCCTAGGATTACCGGTCAAAAGACACGGTAATCAGTCCAAAAAACACAAATTAATACTAAATTAACTAGTAAGAGTGGGTCTCTATCAAAGGGGGTGCGCCCTGCGTCTGCGGACCCACCTCCTAAATGCTAGGGCTAACACTCTATTTTTGTAGAGCTAAAAACCTGGGGGCTCTACCTAGAGCTTCCGACTCTATATGGTCAGGTGGCTCTTTTTATTCTAGGTTCTTAGGTCTTAACCCGGTCAAAATCCGATAACTTGTTCCCGAGTTATTAAATTTAAAGATTTTTTCTTGATTTTATATTATGCTGGGACTTATAAAATTTTGCTGTATTTTGAAAATAAAATTTTGAAAAGATGAAATTTTTTGTTGGGATTCCGAAAGAAATGGCTATAGCAGTTACGAATGTGGTGGAAGAACTAAATTTAGGTTTGATTTTACGAATTTTCCGGGCGCTTTTCCGCCGGCCGGGTCAAGAACTCTATAACTCTACCTAGAGAGTTAGTTTGTAAGTAGTTAGGTAGCTTTTCCTAATTCTTCCCTACGGCTGAAAACCGCGTCTTGCTAGGTGAACTATTTCCTGAGATATAGAATTTTAATGATTTTTGTAAATTTTAACTAGAATAGGACTTAGAAAATTTGTGATGTTTTGAAAATTTTAAAAATTTAGTAAAGATTTTTATTTATAGGGGTTCCTGTCAGAAGGGTTTTAAGAATTACGTTTCTGGTGATTGAATAAAATTTGTACTGGGCTTTCCTAGTTTTCCAGGTGCTTTTCCGCCGGCTGGGTCGAGATCTCTATATCTCTACCTAGAGTATCGGCTTGTATGTAATTGGGTAGCTTTCTCTTGTTCTTTAATATCGTTGAAAACCGCGTATTTCTAGGTAAAGTATTTCCTGAGATATATAATTTAATTAATTTTTGTAAATTTTGACTAGACTAGGACTTAGAAAAATTTTGAATTTATTAAAAAATTTAAAATGGAGGAAATGAAAATTTTTGTCGGGATTCTAAAGGAAGAGGCTATAGGAAGAAAGTTTCTTGTGAAGGAATAAAATTTGTAAAAAGCTCAATAAGTTTTCCAGGCGCTTTTCCGCCGGCCAGATCAAAATCTCTATTTCTCTACCTAGAGTCTCTATTTATTTTTGATTTGGTAGCTATTCCCAATTCCCTAATATTAGTGAAAACCGCTTCTGATTTGCTCGACTACTTCCGGAGATATCGAATTTAAACGATTTTCCGGGTTTTTCGTTTTGGGACTTAGAAAAGTTTTACTCGGAGTAAACAATTTATGACGGTCCCGCTAACTATGTCTATTTTATGTGTTTATATGTTGCTTAATAATTTTTCTACTTAACTAACACGGTTTTACGATAAATAAACTTTAATTTGGAGAGTTTAAATTAATTTTTTACTTGTAAGTTTCTTTAATATTCCTATTTTTCCTATGATTTATACACTTTTTCCCTATCTTACCCCGGGGAAAACTTAATAGCTATATACCTATCCAGTACGCGTGGGATTTAATTATGTATACTAATTCCTTATAAAATTACCTACCTAACGACTATAATTTTATATTTATAACTTATATGCGACTATTTTTAAAATTATAAAATTGTACGGGGGGTCGCGCCGCCGGTAATTTGGCGTGTTTCCAAGCGAGTTTGGGGGTGCTCTAAAAACTACCCTTTATGAGGCGCGTGGATTTTGACTATATGTCCAAAAAGCCCTTTTAACGAGCTATTTAGCACAACAAGATTCAGATTTTTCGGGCGTCCGGTTTGGCCTAGGGGGTTGTTTTTATGCGGCGGGTAGTATTTTGTGTCGAAATTTCGCAATTAAGTCCGATAATTACTGAACCGGATGTCCGAAAATTACGATCTTAAATTTATTTTGAAGCCGGGACCAACATTAATTTATGACGAATTTACAAAAGATAAGGGTTAGTATTTAGGGTAAGTTTAAGGGGGTTGAATTTTGTACAAATGTTTGTTTACAATTTTGTAACTGGTTATTTTAATTTAAATAGTAATTTTAAAAATCTAATTTTACACTGTTAATAAGGCTTATTAATCAAACTAATGAAATGCGTTTTTTAAAGAAGTTATTGTATAAAGAAATTTGGGGTGAAAATTGGTTTGAACTTGGGGTGGTAGTCTAAAAATGTAAATCAGTCAACTTTTTACTTAATTTCTAGGCTTAATATCTATTTCATTTATGACGACGGGTGGGTTTTTTGTATACCACAAGAAAGAGTGTACATTGCTCTTTATTATGGTACAAAATTTTGATTTTTTGAACAACCCTGAGGGGATGAAATTTAAATTAAAAAGTTACAATGGCCTGGTTTAGCACGGTTTTTAGGAGGAAATTATGGAATTTCCTTCGAATTTATAAAAGAAATATTTTACTTTTATTAAAAATACCTAAAACTTATTGTCGACTTATTATTACATAAACTAAAATATCTCTAGGGGTAGCAGATTTTCAACCCTTAATTTTTAAAAAGTTTGATCTTAAATATTAAATTTATTTACCAACAGATTTTATTAAAATTTAAAACACAAATAAAGTAAAAGCCAAATTATTTTTTAAAGTACTAAAAATCAAGGGTTACCGCTTTTGTTTCTTCACTAGGGCTGTCCGAAATTTCTTGATTTTCAAGGTTGATTTTTTCTGACTTCCGGATGTCCAATTTTAAATTTGAAGGTGCCTCCCGGCTCCTCGTCTGTGAAGTCGTCTTATTCCGTCGTCAAAATTAGCCGCGCGCGTCTGGAAACCGCTGACGTGGCAACCGTCAACTTGTTTTTTTCGCTTTATTTCGGCAACCCTTGGCCGAAAAAATCCAAACTTGGTGTCGGTTTGTAGGGCTCGTTGAGGCGCTCCGAACTGCACTTCAAAATATGTGGGTCGCCGCTTTAGATAAGGCAGCGTTTCACAAAAACAGTTTGAAAAACCAGTTTTTCGCGAATAACTCGGCAACCGTGACACTTAGAAAAGTAAAAATATCACCAAAAGATGCGTCTTGTCACGGCGCGTCCGAAAAGGTATCACACTGGTGCTTTATCGAGAAAAAACCCACAAAATCGATTTTTGAGGCGCGGAGCGGGTCAAAAACGTGACGCTCTCGGCGGCGGGCGGCTTGCGACTGGGTTAGGTTAGGTTAGGTTAGGTTAGGTTAGGTTAGGTTAGGTTAGGTTAGGTTAGGTTAGGTTAGGTTAGGTTAGGTTAGGTTAGGTTAGGTTAGGTTAGGTTAGGTTAGGTTAGGTTAGGTTAGGTTAGGTTAGGTTAGGTTAGGTTAGGTTAGGTTAGGTTAGGTTAGGTTAGGTTAGGTTAGGTTAGGTTAGGTTAGGTTAGGTTAGGTTAGGTTAGGTTAGGTTAGGTTAGGTTAGGTTAGGTTAGGTTAGGTTAGGTTAGGTTAGGTTAGGTTAGGTTAGGTTAGGTTAGGTTAGGTTAGGTTAGGTTAGGTTAGGTTAGGTTAGGTTAGGTTAGGTTAGGTTAGGTTAGGTTAGGTTAGGTTAGGTTAGGTTAGGTTAGGTTAGGTTAGGTTAGGTTAGGTTAGGTTAGGTTAGGTTAGGTTAGGTTAGGTTAGGTTAGGTTAGGTTAGGTTAGGTTAGGTTAGGTTAGGTTAGGTTAGGTTAGGTTAGGTTAGGTTAGGTTAGGTTAGGTTAGGTTAGGTTAGGTTAGGTTAGGTTAGGTTAGGTTAGGTTAGGTTAGGTTAGGTTAGGTTAGGTTAGGTTAGGTTAGGTTAGGTTAGGTTAGGTTAGGTTAGGTTAGGTTAGGTTAGGTTAGGTTAGGTTAGGTTAGGTTAGGTTAGGTTAGGTTAGGTTAGGTTAGGTTAGGTTAGGTTAGGTTAGGTTAGGTTAGGTTAGGTTAGGTTAGGTTAGGTTAGGTTAGGTTAGGTTAGGTTAGGTTAGGTTAGGTTAGGTTAGGTTAGGTTAGGTTAGGTTAGGTTAGGTTAGGTTAGGTTAGGTTAGGTTAGGTTAGGTTAGGTTAGGTTAGGTTAGGTTAGGTTAGGTTAGGTTAGGTTAGGTTAGGTTAGGTTAGGTTAGGTTAGGTTAGGTTAGGTTAGGTTAGGTTAGGTTAGGTTAGGTTAGGTTAGGTTAGGTTAGGTTAGGTTAGGTTAGGTTAGGTTAGGTTAGGTTAGGTTAGGTTAGGTTAGGTTAGGTTAGGTTAGGTTAGGTTAGGTTAGGTTAGGTTAGGTTAGGTTAGGTTAGGTTAGGTTAGGTTAGGTTAGGTTAGGTTAGGTTAGGTTAGGTTAGGTTAGGTTAGGTTAGGTTAGGTTAGGTTAGGTTAGGTTAGGTTAGGTTAGGTTAGGTTAGGTTAGGTTAGGTTAGGTTAGGTTAGGTTAGGTTAGGTTAGGTTAGGTTAGGTTAGGTTAGGTTAGGTTAGGTTAGGTTAGGTTAGGTTAGGTTAGGTTAGGTTAGGTTAGGTTAGGTTAGGTTAGGTTAGGTTAGGTTAGGTTAGGTTAGGTTA
>OX438951.1:18076852-18089943 GCA_949316185.1 Pyrausta nigrata
ATCTTTAATCAACTCGTAGAGGTTATTTAAGTCTACCTTAATACCCGTTTTTTGTTGGAAATCATATCTAATCCTATCGTGTATTGGGCAATTTGATAAGAGGTGGGGAACGGTCTCCTCCTGGCTAGGGTCACAGGCGCATGATGGACTCTCCTTGCACTTGAAGCGGTTCAAGTATTGGGAGAATCCACCATGTCCCGTGAGGATCTGCGTGAGCACACCTGCTGGTTGAATTTTGCGCACCAGGCGGTACGCCTCTTCGGCGTTTGGGAAAAAGAGTTTCGTTACCGATGCTGTCTCGCCTAACTTGTACCTGTCGCTCCATTTTAAAATGGAACGTCCACGTAGCGTTCTCTTTACAAAGGACACCGGGCAGCGGTCATAGTCCGGTTTCTTTTTCGAAGCTATGGCGGCTTCCTTGGCCAGATCATCGGCACGTTCGTTGCCGGGGAGACCTGCATGTGCCTTTATCCAGAACAAAGAGACATCTTTGCCCTGGATAAATGCTTTCCTCAGGCTCTCCCTTGTCTCCACGGCAAGAGGGTGGAGGGAGCCATGGTTAGTGATCGTCTCCAAAGCGGCCATCGAATCACTGTATAGACCATAGCTCTTCTCCCTCCCCTTTAGGATCTCGCCCATTGCCCTGCATATGGCCAACAGCTCCGCCTGGTAGACTGTGCAGTACTCGGACAGACAGAATTTTCGGTTCCGTATCTCGGCCTCACCTTTCCATATGGAAAGTGCGGCTCCGACCTTCCCCTCAATTTTACTGCCGTCGGTGAAAATTCGCACCTCCTGCACGTTATGCCTGTCCACAAGGCTTTGGTCTGCCAAGCATTCGAACGTTATGGCCACATGCGTTGCGGGATGTGGAATCTCCGCAAATCCCACCGGACTCTCGGTCTCTCTGTCTCCTAACTCTGGAAGGGATGACCCTCTCTTCGTCTCGTACAGGGCGGCTGCCTCCTGTATTCTGAGGTCGAGAGGCAGTATCCCCGCCAGGGTCAGTGCCGAGTGTAGAGAGACTGTCCGGTAAGACTTGCAGAGCTTCTGAGCAAAGCCCCTCTGAACCGAGAATAGCAGTTTCTGTACCCCGATCTTGTTGGTCGCAGGAGCCCACGCTGCCGCGGCATACATGATTACTGGTTCAACAGCTGCGGTATAAATCAGACGAATTACCTCTTGGTGCAGACCCCAATTGACCTTAGCGGCTCTCGAGAGTTGCTTATAAATTTCCAGGGCTTTTTTGGTCTGGTTGGCAATATGTGTATTAAACGTTAGTTTATCGTCGATTGTAAGCCCTAGAATTTTTACCTCCCTAGAGATGGCGATGTCGAAACCCCCCATAGTCAACAATGGTGTGTCATGCTTGAGCTTCCTCGTAAGCACCATCGCGCAGGTCTTGTGCGGAGCAAATTTCAATTTGTTTCGCGCTCCCCACTGTTGAACATATTCTAGGGCCGCGTTTGCCTTACTAGCCACTTCAGTTGCTGTGTTACCGTCGAAAACCAGTACCACGTCGTCAGCAAAAGCCTGGACGTAATGTCCCCTGGTCTCCAAATCCCGTAATAGAGGGTCCAAAAGAAGGTTCCACAAGATGGGACCACCGATTGACCCTTGCACGCATCCTTTGCTGGTATTTCTTACCGCTTCTTCCCCGGCGAATCTTACTCTGACTTTTCTGCGCTCCAGATAGCTATCCAGTAGCCTCCTGATGTTTACCGGGCACTTTTCCTCAGCCAGACGGACTCGGATTGCCGGCCACCATGCGCTATCGAAGGCCCCCTCTATATCCAATGACACTAGGGTTACCAGCTTCTTCAGCTCAATCTTACCCTTGATACGGTGTATTAGATTATAGAGGGCGTCCTCAGTGCTCCTCTGGGGCATGAATCCGTACTGGCGAGTACTAATCCTCGGTACTAAATGCCATTTAATCCTTGCTACTATGATCTTTTCCAGGACCTTCCCCAATACCGGCAATAGACCTATCGGTCTGTAAGCCTTGGGTTTCGTATAATCATCCTTGCCCGGTTTTCTCAATACCACCACTGTGGCTTCCTTCCAGATGTCCGGGAAGTGTCCGATCAGTAGACACTTGTTGCACAGGGCAAGGAAGGCGTCCAGGTCCTGGTGGATAGCCCGGCTGCAGATGTCTGCTGTGAAGCCATCCGCTCCTGGGGCCTTCTTTGGGTTGAAACTCCCCACCGCAGTCTTCAGCTCCACCTCGGTAAACGGTGGGTCATGTTGTTCATCATGCTTCCATTCGTTTACCTTCTTCGCTGCCTTTCTGGTCATGCGATGGTGTTCATTGTCAGTTGTCTCCAGGTCTTGTGGGTAGAATGTCTCCGCCAGTAAGTCCGCTGATTCTCTTGGGTTTAGGTGTGCTCCATCCTTGGTTAGGGTCAAGTCCTCTGTTCTCCTGGTGGTCCGGCCTATCACTCTATAGATTCCTTCCCAAAGGCCCTCTCGATCTTGCTTGCTGCAGAACTCCTTCCAGCTATCTATTTGGGCTTTCTTGGCTTGGCACTCATATTCCTCTTTCTTTTTCAGGTACTCAGTTACCACTATGTCTCTGCGGTACGGTGCCGCGTTCCTGATCTTTCGCCTGAAGGTAGTGGCAACTTTTTTCAGCCTCGCGAGCTCATCATTCCACCATGGGATCTTGAGCACCTCTGTGCTCTTCTTTGCCGGCATGCTGGTTTTGCAGGCTTCTGTTATGACCTCAGTGTAATCTCGGACAATTTGCTCAAGTTGATCACGGTTTGTAACGTCGTTTATACGCTCTATGCTAATATTGTTCCGAGATTTGGCCTCCTCTAAGGTGGTATTAAAACGATCCCAGTCCGCCTTCTTTGTGTTGTAGAGTCTAGTGGTTCTCTGTACTTTCAGACCTCTACTTTTGCGGAGACTAATGTCAAAAATGATGGCGTTGTGGTCCGAGCTCGTCATCTCCTGGTCTACCCTCCAGTTATCGACTTGTTCCAGTAGGTCTTCGGAACAGGCTGTTATATCAACATAGCTGGTGAGCACCCTCGTACCTCTCACGGTATCGAACGTTGGCGTGTCACCTGTATTTAGTACCTGCAATCCAGACTCTTCCAGGGTCCCGGACATTTCTTCTCCCCTGTGGTCTTCCATGGTGCTGCCCCACCAGGTACTCTTGGCGTTACTGTCTCCGCCTATTAGCAGTAATCTTGGGCCCAGCTCCTCTACGACCTTCCTCAGCTGCTCCAGGTATGGCCCTATGGGTTGATCCGGTTCGAAGTAGAAGGACACCGCCGCGATTTCCCAGGCGCTGGTTCGGATCCTCACTGCGACAATATTGTCGCTCGTGAGTGGTTAGGTTAGGTTAGGTTAGGTTAGGTTAGGTTAGGTTAGGTTAGGTTAGGTTAGGTTAGGTTAGGTTAGGTTAGGTTAGGTTAGGTTAGGTTAGGTTAGGTTAGGTTAGGTTAGGTTAGGTTAGGTTAGGTTAGGTTAGGTTAGGTTAGGTTAGGTTAGGTTAGGTTAGGTTAGGTTAGGTTAGGTTAGGTTAGGTTAGGTTAGGTTAGGTTAGGTTAGGTTAGGTTAGGTTAGGTTAGGTTAGGTTAGGTTAGGTTAGGTTAGGTTAGGTTAGGTTAGGTTAGGTTAGGTTAGGTTAGGTTAGGTTAGGTTAGGTTAGGTTAGGTTAGGTTAGGTTAGGTTAGGTTAGGTTAGGTTAGGTTAGGTTAGGTTAGGTTAGGTTAGGTTAGGTTAGGTTAGGTTAGGTTAGGTTAGGTTAGGTTAGGTTAGGTTAGGTTAGGTTAGGTTAGGTTAGGTTAGGTTAGGTTAGGTTAGGTTAGGTTAGGTTAGGTTAGGTTAGGTTAGGTTAGGTTAGGTTAGGTTAGGTTAGGTTAGGTTAGGTTAGGTTAGGTTAGGTTAGGTTAGGTTAGGTTAGGTTAGGTTAGGTTAGGTTAGGTTAGGTTAGGTTAGGTTAGGTTAGGTTAGGTTAGGTTAGGTTAGGTTAGGTTAGGTTAGGTTAGGTTAGGTTAGGTTAGGTTAGGTTAGGTTAGGTTAGGTTAGGTTAGGTTAGGTTAGGTTAGGTTAGGTTAGGTTAGGTTAGGTTAGGTTAGGTTAGGTTAGGTTAGGTTAGGTTAGGTTAGGTTAGGTTAGGTTAGGTTAGGTTAGGTTAGGTTAGGTTAGGTTAGGTTAGGTTAGGTTAGGTTAGGTTAGGTTAGGTTAGGTTAGGTTAGGTTAGGTTAGGTTAGGTTAGGTTAGGTTAGGTTAGGTTAGGTTAGGTTAGGTTAGGTTAGGTTAGGTTAGGTTAGGTTAGGTTAGGTTAGGTTAGGTTAGGTTAGGTTAGGTTAGGTTAGGTTAGGTTAGGTTAGGTTAGGTTAGGTTAGGTTAGGTTAGGTTAGGTTAGGTTAGGTTAGGTTAGGTTAGGTTAGGTTAGGTTAGGTTAGGTTAGGTTAGGTTAGGTTAGGTTAGGTTAGGTTAGGTTAGGTTAGGTTAGGTTAGGTTAGGTTAGGTTAGGTTAGGTTAGGTTAGGTTAGGTTAGGTTAGGTTAGGTTAGGTTAGGTTAGGTTAGGTTAGGTTAGGTTAGGTTAGGTTAGGTTAGGTTAGGTTAGGTTAGGTTAGGTTAGGTTAGGTTAGGTTAGGTTAGGTTAGGTTAGGTTAGGTTAGGTTAGGTTAGGTTAGGTTAGGTTAGGTTAGGTTAGGTTAGGTTAGGTTAGGTTAGGTTAGGTTAGGTTAGGTTAGGTTAGGTTAGGTTAGGTTAGGTTAGGTTAGGTTAGGTTAGGTTAGGTTAGGTTAGGTTAGGTTAGGTTAGGTTAGGTTAGGTTAGGTTAGGTTAGGTTAGGTTAGGTTAGGTTAGGTTAGGTTAGGTTAGGTTAGGTTAGGTTAGGTTAGGTTAGGTTAGGTTAGGTTAGGTTAGGTTAGGTTAGGTTAGGTTAGGTTAGGTTAGGTTAGGTTAGGTTAGGTTAGGTTAGGTTAGGTTAGGTTAGGTTAGGTTAGGTTAGGTTAGGTTAGGTTAGGTTAGGTTAGGTTAGGTTAGGTTAGGTTAGGTTAGGTTAGGTTAGGTTAGGTTAGGTTAGGTTAGGTTAGGTTAGGTTAGGTTAGGTTAGGTTAGGTTAGGTTAGGTTAGGTTAGGTTAGGTTAGGTTAGGTTAGGTTAGGTTAGGTTAGGTTAGGTTAGGTTAGGTTAGGTTAGGTTAGGTTAGGTTAGGTTAGGTTAGGTTAGGTTAGGTTAGGTTAGGTTAGGTTAGGTTAGGTTAGGTTAGGTTAGGTTAGGTTAGGTTAGGTTAGGTTAGGTTAGGTTAGGTTAGGTTAGGTTAGGTTAGGTTAGGTTAGGTTAGGTTAGGTTAGGTTAGGTTAGGTTAGGTTAGGTTAGGTTAGGTTAGGTTAGGTTAGGTTAGGTTAGGTTAGGTTAGGTTAGGTTAGGTTAGGTTAGGTTAGGTTAGGTTAGGTTAGGTTAGGTTAGGTTAGGTTAGGTTAGGTTAGGTTAGGTTAGGTTAGGTTAGGTTAGGTTAGGTTAGGTTAGGTTAGGTTAGGTTAGGTTAGGTTAGGTTAGGTTAGGTTAGGTTAGGTTAGGTTAGGTTAGGTTAGGTTAGGTTAGGTTAGGTTAGGTTAGGTTAGGTTAGGTTAGGTTAGGTTAGGTTAGGTTAGGTTAGGTTAGGTTAGGTTAGGTTAGGTTAGGTTAGGTTAGGTTAGGTTAGGTTAGGTTAGGTTAGGTTAGGTTAGGTTAGGTTAGGTTAGGTTAGGTTAGGTTAGGTTAGGTTAGGTTAGGTTAGGTTAGGTTAGGTTAGGTTAGGTTAGGTTAGGTTAGGTTAGGTTAGGTTAGGTTAGGTTAGGTTAGGTTAGGTTAGGTTAGGTTAGGTTAGGTTAGGTTAGGTTAGGTTAGGTTAGGTTAGGTTAGGTTAGGTTAGGTTAGGTTAGGTTAGGTTAGGTTAGGTTAGGTTAGGTTAGGTTAGGTTAGGTTAGGTTAGGTTAGGTTAGGTTAGGTTAGGTTAGGTTAGGTTAGGTTAGGTTAGGTTAGGTTAGGTTAGGTTAGGTTAGGTTAGGTTAGGTTAGGTTAGGTTAGGTTAGGTTAGGTTAGGTTAGGTTAGGTTAGGTTAGGTTAGGTTAGGTTAGGTTAGGTTAGGTTAGGTTAGGTTAGGTTAGGTTAGGTTAGGTTAGGTTAGGTTAGGTTAGGTTAGGTTAGGTTAGGTTAGGTTAGGTTAGGTTAGGTTAGGTTAGGTTAGGTTAGGTTAGGTTAGGTTAGGTTAGGTTAGGTTAGGTTAGGTTAGGTTAGGTTAGGTTAGGTTAGGTTAGGTTAGGTTAGGTTAGGTTAGGTTAGGTTAGGTTAGGTTAGGTTAGGTTAGGTTAGGTTAGGTTAGGTTAGGTTAGGTTAGGTTAGGTTAGGTTAGGTTAGGTTAGGTTAGGTTAGGTTAGGTTAGGTTAGGTTAGGTTAGGTTAGGTTAGGTTAGGTTAGGTTAGGTTAGGTTAGGTTAGGTTAGGTTAGGTTAGGTTAGGTTAGGTTAGGTTAGGTTAGGTTAGGTTAGGTTAGGTTAGGTTAGGTTAGGTTAGGTTAGGTTAGGTTAGGTTAGGTTAGGTTAGGTTAGGTTAGGTTAGGTTAGGTTAGGTTAGGTTAGGTTAGGTTAGGTTAGGTTAGGTTAGGTTAGGTTAGGTTAGGTTAGGTTAGGTTAGGTTAGGTTAGGTTAGGTTAGGTTAGGTTAGGTTAGGTTAGGTTAGGTTAGGTTAGGTTAGGTTAGGTTAGGTTAGGTTAGGTTAGGTTAGGTTAGGTTAGGTTAGGTTAGGTTAGGTTAGGTTAGGTTAGGTTAGGTTAGGTTAGGTTAGGTTAGGTTAGGTTAGGTTAGGTTAGGTTAGGTTAGGTTAGGTTAGGTTAGGTTAGGTTAGGTTAGGTTAGGTTAGGTTAGGTTAGGTTAGGTTAGGTTAGGTTAGGTTAGGTTAGGTTAGGTTAGGTTAGGTTAGGTTAGGTTAGGTTAGGTTAGGTTAGGTTAGGTTAGGTTAGGTTAGGTTAGGTTAGGTTAGGTTAGGTTAGGTTAGGTTAGGTTAGGTTAGGTTAGGTTAGGTTAGGTTAGGTTAGGTTAGGTTAGGTTAGGTTAGGTTAGGTTAGGTTAGGTTAGGTTAGGTTAGGTTAGGTTAGGTTAGGTTAGGTTAGGTTAGGTTAGGTTAGGTTAGGTTAGGTTAGGTTAGGTTAGGTTAGGTTAGGTTAGGTTAGGTTAGGTTAGGTTAGGTTAGGTTAGGTTAGGTTAGGTTAGGTTAGGTTAGGTTAGGTTAGGTTAGGTTAGGTTAGGTTAGGTTAGGTTAGGTTAGGTTAGGTTAGGTTAGGTTAGGTTAGGTTAGGTTAGGTTAGGTTAGGTTAGGTTAGGTTAGGTTAGGTTAGGTTAGGTTAGGTTAGGTTAGGTTAGGTTAGGTTAGGTTAGGTTAGGTTAGGTTAGGTTAGGTTAGGTTAGGTTAGGTTAGGTTAGGTTAGGTTAGGTTAGGTTAGGTTAGGTTAGGTTAGGTTAGGTTAGGTTAGGTTAGGTTAGGTTAGGTTAGGTTAGGTTAGGTTAGGTTAGGTTAGGTTAGGTTAGGTTAGGTTAGGTTAGGTTAGGTTAGGTTAGGTTAGGTTAGGTTAGGTTAGGTTAGGTTAGGTTAGGTTAGGTTAGGTTAGGTTAGGTTAGGTTAGGTTAGGTTAGGTTAGGTTAGGTTAGGTTAGGTTAGGTTAGGTTAGGTTAGGTTAGGTTAGGTTAGGTTAGGTTAGGTTAGGTTAGGTTAGGTTAGGTTAGGTTAGGTTAGGTTAGGTTAGGTTAGGTTAGGTTAGGTTAGGTTAGGTTAGGTTAGGTTAGGTTAGGTTAGGTTAGGTTAGGTTAGGTTAGGTTAGGTTAGGTTAGGTTAGGTTAGGTTAGGTTAGGTTAGGTTAGGTTAGGTTAGGTTAGGTTAGGTTAGGTTAGGTTAGGTTAGGTTAGGTTAGGTTAGGTTAGGTTAGGTTAGGTTAGGTTAGGTTAGGTTAGGTTAGGTTAGGTTAGGTTAGGTTAGGTTAGGTTAGGTTAGGTTAGGTTAGGTTAGGTTAGGTTAGGTTAGGTTAGGTTAGGTTAGGTTAGGTTAGGTTAGGTTAGGTTAGGTTAGGTTAGGTTAGGTTAGGTTAGGTTAGGTTAGGTTAGGTTAGGTTAGGTTAGGTTAGGTTAGGTTAGGTTAGGTTAGGTTAGGTTAGGTTAGGTTAGGTTAGGTTAGGTTAGGTTAGGTTAGGTTAGGTTAGGTTAGGTTAGGTTAGGTTAGGTTAGGTTAGGTTAGGTTAGGTTAGGTTAGGTTAGGTTAGGTTAGGTTAGGTTAGGTTAGGTTAGGTTAGGTTAGGTTAGGTTAGGTTAGGTTAGGTTAGGTTAGGTTAGGTTAGGTTAGGTTAGGTTAGGTTAGGTTAGGTTAGGTTAGGTTAGGTTAGGTTAGGTTAGGTTAGGTTAGGTTAGGTTAGGTTAGGTTAGGTTAGGTTAGGTTAGGTTAGGTTAGGTTAGGTTAGGTTAGGTTAGGTTAGGTTAGGTTAGGTTAGGTTAGGTTAGGTTAGGTTAGGTTAGGTTAGGTTAGGTTAGGTTAGGTTAGGTTAGGTTAGGTTAGGTTAGGTTAGGTTAGGTTAGGTTAGGTTAGGTTAGGTTAGGTTAGGTTAGGTTAGGTTAGGTTAGGTTAGGTTAGGTTAGGTTAGGTTAGGTTAGGTTAGGTTAGGTTAGGTTAGGTTAGGTTAGGTTAGGTTAGGTTAGGTTAGGTTAGGTTAGGTTAGGTTAGGTTAGGTTAGGTTAGGTTAGGTTAGGTTAGGTTAGGTTAGGTTAGGTTAGGTTAGGTTAGGTTAGGTTAGGTTAGGTTAGGTTAGGTTAGGTTAGGTTAGGTTAGGTTAGGTTAGGTTAGGTTAGGTTAGGTTAGGTTAGGTTAGGTTAGGTTAGGTTAGGTTAGGTTAGGTTAGGTTAGGTTAGGTTAGGTTAGGTTAGGTTAGGTTAGGTTAGGTTAGGTTAGGTTAGGTTAGGTTAGGTTAGGTTAGGTTAGGTTAGGTTAGGTTAGGTTAGGTTAGGTTAGGTTAGGTTAGGTTAGGTTAGGTTAGGTTAGGTTAGGTTAGGTTAGGTTAGGTTAGGTTAGGTTAGGTTAGGTTAGGTTAGGTTAGGTTAGGTTAGGTTAGGTTAGGTTAGGTTAGGTTAGGTTAGGTTAGGTTAGGTTAGGTTAGGTTAGGTTAGGTTAGGTTAGGTTAGGTTAGGTTAGGTTAGGTTAGGTTAGGTTAGGTTAGGTTAGGTTAGGTTAGGTTAGGTTAGGTTAGGTTAGGTTAGGTTAGGTTAGGTTAGGTTAGGTTAGGTTAGGTTAGGTTAGGTTAGGTTAGGTTAGGTTAGGTTAGGTTAGGTTAGGTTAGGTTAGGTTAGGTTAGGTTAGGTTAGGTTAGGTTAGGTTAGGTTAGGTTAGGTTAGGTTAGGTTAGGTTAGGTTAGGTTAGGTTAGGTTAGGTTAGGTTAGGTTAGGTTAGGTTAGGTTAGGTTAGGTTAGGTTAGGTTAGGTTAGGTTAGGTTAGGTTAGGTTAGGTTAGGTTAGGTTAGGTTAGGTTAGGTTAGGTTAGGTTAGGTTAGGTTAGGTTAGGTTAGGTTAGGTTAGGTTAGGTTAGGTTAGGTTAGGTTAGGTTAGGTTAGGTTAGGTTAGGTTAGGTTAGGTTAGGTTAGGTTAGGTTAGGTTAGGTTAGGTTAGGTTAGGTTAGGTTAGGTTAGGTTAGGTTAGGTTAGGTTAGGTTAGGTTAGGTTAGGTTAGGTTAGGTTAGGTTAGGTTAGGTTAGGTTAGGTTAGGTTAGGTTAGGTTAGGTTAGGTTAGGTTAGGTTAGGTTAGGTTAGGTTAGGTTAGGTTAGGTTAGGTTAGGTTAGGTTAGGTTAGGTTAGGTTAGGTTAGGTTAGGTTAGGTTAGGTTAGGTTAGGTTAGGTTAGGTTAGGTTAGGTTAGGTTAGGTTAGGTTAGGTTAGGTTAGGTTAGGTTAGGTTAGGTTAGGTTAGGTTAGGTTAGGTTAGGTTAGGTTAGGTTAGGTTAGGTTAGGTTAGGTTAGGTTAGGTTAGGTTAGGTTAGGTTAGGTTAGGTTAGGTTAGGTTAGGTTAGGTTAGGTTAGGTTAGGTTAGGTTAGGTTAGGTTAGGTTAGGTTAGGTTAGGTTAGGTTAGGTTAGGTTAGGTTAGGTTAGGTTAGGTTAGGTTAGGTTAGGTTAGGTTAGGTTAGGTTAGGTTAGGTTAGGTTAGGTTAGGTTAGGTTAGGTTAGGTTAGGTTAGGTTAGGTTAGGTTAGGTTAGGTTAGGTTAGGTTAGGTTAGGTTAGGTTAGGTTAGGTTAGGTTAGGTTAGGTTAGGTTAGGTTAGGTTAGGTTAGGTTAGGTTAGGTTAGGTTAGGTTAGGTTAGGTTAGGTTAGGTTAGGTTAGGTTAGGTTAGGTTAGGTTAGGTTAGGTTAGGTTAGGTTAGGTTAGGTTAGGTTAGGTTAGGTTAGGTTAGGTTAGGTTAGGTTAGGTTAGGTTAGGTTAGGTTAGGTTAGGTTAGGTTAGGTTAGGTTAGGTTAGGTTAGGTTAGGTTAGGTTAGGTTAGGTTAGGTTAGGTTAGGTTAGGTTAGGTTAGGTTAGGTTAGGTTAGGTTAGGTTAGGTTAGGTTAGGTTAGGTTAGGTTAGGTTAGGTTAGGTTAGGTTAGGTTAGGTTAGGTTAGGTTAGGTTAGGTTAGGTTAGGTTAGGTTAGGTTAGGTTAGGTTAGGTTAGGTTAGGTTAGGTTAGGTTAGGTTAGGTTAGGTTAGGTTAGGTTAGGTTAGGTTAGGTTAGGTTAGGTTAGGTTAGGTTAGGTTAGGTTAGGTTAGGTTAGGTTAGGTTAGGTTAGGTTAGGTTAGGTTAGGTTAGGTTAGGTTAGGTTAGGTTAGGTTAGGTTAGGTTAGGTTAGGTTAGGTTAGGTTAGGTTAGGTTAGGTTAGGTTAGGTTAGGTTAGGTTAGGTTAGGTTAGGTTAGGTTAGGTTAGGTTAGGTTAGGTTAGGTTAGGTTAGGTTAGGTTAGGTTAGGTTAGGTTAGGTTAGGTTAGGTTAGGTTAGGTTAGGTTAGGTTAGGTTAGGTTAGGTTAGGTTAGGTTAGGTTAGGTTAGGTTAGGTTAGGTTAGGTTAGGTTAGGTTAGGTTAGGTTAGGTTAGGTTAGGTTAGGTTAGGTTAGGTTAGGTTAGGTTAGGTTAGGTTAGGTTAGGTTAGGTTAGGTTAGGTTAGGTTAGGTTAGGTTAGGTTAGGTTAGGTTAGGTTAGGTTAGGTTAGGTTAGGTTAGGTTAGGTTAGGTTAGGTTAGGTTAGGTTAGGTTAGGTTAGGTTAGGTTAGGTTAGGTTAGGTTAGGTTAGGTTAGGTTAGGTTAGGTTAGGTTAGGTTAGGTTAGGTTAGGTTAGGTTAGGTTAGGTTAGGTTAGGTTAGGTTAGGTTAGGTTAGGTTAGGTTAGGTTAGGTTAGGTTAGGTTAGGTTAGGTTAGGTTAGGTTAGGTTAGGTTAGGTTAGGTTAGGTTAGGTTAGGTTAGGTTAGGTTAGGTTAGGTTAGGTTAGGTTAGGTTAGGTTAGGTTAGGTTAGGTTAGGTTAGGTTAGGTTAGGTTAGGTTAGGTTAGGTTAGGTTAGGTTAGGTTAGGTTAGGTTAGGTTAGGTTAGGTTAGGTTAGGTTAGGTTAGGTTAGGTTAGGTTAGGTTAGGTTAGGTTAGGTTAGGTTAGGTTAGGTTAGGTTAGGTTAGGTTAGGTTAGGTTAGGTTAGGTTAGGTTAGGTTAGGTTAGGTTAGGTTAGGTTAGGTTAGGTTAGGTTAGGTTAGGTTAGGTTAGGTTAGGTTAGGTTAGGTTAGGTTAGGTTAGGTTAGGTTAGGTTAGGTTAGGTTAGGTTAGGTTAGGTTAGGTTAGGTTAGGTTAGGTTAGGTTAGGTTAGGTTAGGTTAGGTTAGGTTAGGTTAGGTTAGGTTAGGTTAGGTTAGGTTAGGTTAGGTTAGGTTAGGTTAGGTTAGGTTAGGTTAGGTTAGGTTAGGTTAGGTTAGGTTAGGTTAGGTTAGGTTAGGTTAGGTTAGGTTAGGTTAGGTTAGGTTAGGTTAGGTTAGGTTAGGTTAGGTTAGGTTAGGTTAGGTTAGGTTAGGTTAGGTTAGGTTAGGTTAGGTTAGGTTAGGTTAGGTTAGGTTAGGTTAGGTTAGGTTAGGTTAGGTTAGGTTAGGTTAGGTTAGGTTAGGTTAGGTTAGGTTAGGTTAGGTTAGGTTAGGTTAGGTTAGGTTAGGTTAGGTTAGGTTAGGTTAGGTTAGGTTAGGTTAGGTTAGGTTAGGTTAGGTTAGGTTAGGTTAGGTTAGGTTAGGTTAGGTTAGGTTAGGTTAGGTTAGGTTAGGTTAGGTTAGGTTAGGTTAGGTTAGGTTAGGTTAGGTTAGGTTAGGTTAGGTTAGGTTAGGTTAGGTTAGGTTAGGTTAGGTTAGGTTAGGTTAGGTTAGGTTAGGTTAGGTTAGGTTAGGTTAGGTTAGGTTAGGTTAGGTTAGGTTAGGTTAGGTTAGGTTAGGTTAGGTTAGGTTAGGTTAGGTTAGGTTAGGTTAGGTTAGGTTAGGTTAGGTTAGGTTAGGTTAGGTTAGGTTAGGTTAGGTTAGGTTAGGTTAGGTTAGGTTAGGTTAGGTTAGGTTAGGTTAGGTTAGGTTAGGTTAGGTTAGGTTAGGTTAGGTTAGGTTAGGTTAGGTTAGGTTAGGTTAGGTTAGGTTAGGTTAGGTTAGGTTAGGTTAGGTTAGGTTAGGTTAGGTTAGGTTAGGTTAGGTTAGGTTAGGTTAGGTTAGGTTAGGTTAGGTTAGGTTAGGTTAGGTTAGGTTAGGTTAGGTTAGGTTAGGTTAGGTTAGGTTAGGTTAGGTTAGGTTAGGTTAGGTTAGGTTAGGTTAGGTTAGGTTAGGTTAGGTTAGGTTAGGTTAGGTTAGGTTAGGTTAGGTTAGGTTAGGTTAGGTTAGGTTAGGTTAGGTTAGGTTAGGTTAGGTTAGGTTAGGTTAGGTTAGGTTAGGTTAGGTTAGGTTAGGTTACGGTTAGGTTAGGTTAGGTTAGGTTAGGTTAGGTTAGGTTAGGTTAGGTTAGGTTAGGTTAGGTTAGGTTAGGTTAGGTTAGGTTAGGTTAGGTTAGGTTAGGTTAGGTTAGGTTAGGTTAGGTTAGGTTAGGTTAGGTTA
>OX438952.1:2500-10000 GCA_949316185.1 Pyrausta nigrata
TAACCTAACCTAACCTAACCTAACCTAACCTAACCTAACCTAACCTAACCTAACCTAACCTAACCTAACCTAACCTAACCTAACCTAACCTAACCTAACCTAACCTAACCTAACCTAACCTAACCTAACCTAACCTAACCTAACCTAACCTAACCTAACCTAACCTAACCTAACCTAACCTAACCTAACCTAACCTAACCTAACCTAACCTAACCTAACCTAACCTAACCTAACCTAACCTAACCTAACCTAACCTAACCTAACCTAACCTAACCTAACCTAACCTAACCTAACCTAACCTAACCTAACCTAACCTAACCTAACCTAACCTAACCTAACCTAACCTAACCTAACCTAACCTAACCTAACCTAACCTAACCTAACCTAACCTAACCTAACCTAACCTAACCTAACCTAACCTAACCTAACCTAACCTAACCTAACCTAACCTAACCTAACCTAACCTAACCTAACCTAACCTAACCTAACCTAACCTAACCTAACCTAACCTAACCTAACCTAACCTAACCTAACCTAACCTAACCTAACCTAACCTAACCTAACCTAACCTAACCTAACCTAACCTAACCTAACCTAACCTAACCTAACCTAACCTAACCTAACCTAACCTAACCTAACCTAACCTAACCTAACCTAACCTAACCTAACCTAACCTAACCTAACCTAACCTAACCTAACCTAACCTAACCTAACCTAACCTAACCTAACCTAACCTAACCTAACCTAACCTAACCTAACCTAACCTAACCTAACCTAACCTAACCTAACCTAACCTAACCTAACCTAACCTAACCTAACCTAACCTAACCTAACCTAACCTAACCTAACCTAACCTAACCTAACCTAACCTAACCTAACCTAACCTAACCTAACCTAACCTAACCTAACCTAACCTAACCTAACCTAACCTAACCTAACCTAACCTAACCTAACCTAACCTAACCTAACCTAACCTAACCTAACCTAACCTAACCTAACCTAACCTAACCTAACCTAACCTAACCTAACCTAACCTAACCTAACCTAACCTAACCTAACCTAACCTAACCTAACCTAACCTAACCTAACCTAACCTAACCTAACCTAACCTAACCTAACCTAACCTAACCTAACCTAACCTAACCTAACCTAACCTAACCTAACCTAACCTAACCTAACCTAACCTAACCTAACCTAACCTAACCTAACCTAACCTAACCTAACCTAACCTAACCTAACCTAACCTAACCTAACCTAACCTAACCTAACCTAACCTAACCTAACCTAACCTAACCTAACCTAACCTAACCTAACCTAACCTAACCTAACCTAACCTAACCTAACCTAACCTAACCTAACCTAACCTAACCTAACCTAACCTAACCTAACCTAACCTAACCTAACCTAACCTAACCTAACCTAACCTAACCTAACCTAACCTAACCTAACCTAACCTAACCTAACCTAACCTAACCTAACCTAACCTAACCTAACCTAACCTAACCTAACCTAACCTAACCTAACCTAACCTAACCTAACCTAACCTAACCTAACCTAACCTAACCTAACCTAACCTAACCTAACCTAACCTAACCTAACCTAACCTAACCTAACCTAACCTAACCTAACCTAACCTAACCTAACCTAACCTAACCTAACCTAACCTAACCTAACCTAACCTAACCTAACCTAACCTAACCTAACCTAACCTAACCTAACCTAACCTAACCTAACCTAACCTAACCTAACCTAACCTAACCTAACCTAACCTAACCTAACCTAACCTAACCTAACCTAACCTAACCTAACCTAACCTAACCTAACCTAACCTAACCTAACCTAACCTAACCTAACCTAACCTAACCTAACCTAACCTAACCTAACCTAACCTAACCTAACCTAACCTAACCTAACCTAACCTAACCTAACCTAACCTAACCTAACCTAACCTAACCTAACCTAACCTAACCTAACCTAACCTAACCTAACCTAACCTAACCTAACCTAACCTAACCTAACCTAACCTAACCTAACCTAACCTAACCTAACCTAACCTAACCTAACCTAACCTAACCTAACCTAACCTAACCTAACCTAACCTAACCTAACCTAACCTAACCTAACCTAACCTAACCTAACCTAACCTAACCTAACCTAACCTAACCTAACCTAACCTAACCTAACCTAACCTAACCTAACCTAACCTAACCTAACCTAACCTAACCTAACCTAACCTAACCTAACCTAACCTAACCTAACCTAACCTAACCTAACCTAACCTAACCTAACCTAACCTAACCTAACCTAACCTAACCTAACCTAACCTAACCTAACCTAACCTAACCTAACCTAACCTAACCTAACCTAACCTAACCTAACCTAACCTAACCTAACCTAACCTAACCTAACCTAACCTAACCTAACCTAACCTAACCTAACCTAACCTAACCTAACCTAACCTAACCTAACCTAACCTAACCTAACCTAACCTAACCTAACCTAACCTAACCTAACCTAACCTAACCTAACCTAACCTAACCTAACCTAACCTAACCTAACCTAACCTAACCTAACCTAACCTAACCTAACCTAACCTAACCTAACCTAACCTAACCTAACCTAACCTAACCTAACCTAACCTAACCTAACCTAACCTAACCTAACCTAACCTAACCTAACCTAACCTAACCTAACCTAACCTAACCTAACCTAACCTAACCTAACCTAACCTAACCTAACCTAACCTAACCTAACCTAACCTAACCTAACCTAACCTAACCTAACCTAACCTAACCTAACCTAACCTAACCTAACCTAACCTAACCTAACCTAACCTAACCTAACCTAACCTAACCTAACCTAACCTAACCTAACCTAACCTAACCTAACCTAACCTAACCTAACCTAACCTAACCTAACCTAACCTAACCTAACCTAACCTAACCTAACCTAACCTAACCTAACCTAACCTAACCTAACCTAACCTAACCTAACCTAACCTAACCTAACCTAACCTAACCTAACCTAACCTAACCTAACCTAACCTAACCTAACCTAACCTAACCTAACCTAACCTAACCTAACCTAACCTAACCTAACCTAACCTAACCTAACCTAACCTAACCTAACCTAACCTAACCTAACCTAACCTAACCTAACCTAACCTAACCTAACCTAACCTAACCTAACCTAACCTAACCTAACCTAACCTAACCTAACCTAACCTAACCTAACCTAACCTAACCTAACCTAACCTAACCTAACCTAACCTAACCTAACCTAACCTAACCTAACCTAACCTAACCTAACCTAACCTAACCTAACCTAACCTAACCTAACCTAACCTAACCTAACCTAACCTAACCTAACCTAACCTAACCTAACCTAACCTAACCTAACCTAACCTAACCTAACCTAACCTAACCTAACCTAACCTAACCTAACCTAACCTAACCTAACCTAACCTAACCTAACCTAACCTAACCTAACCTAACCTAACCTAACCTAACCTAACCTAACCTAACCTAACCTAACCTAACCTAACCTAACCTAACCTAACCTAACCTAACCTAACCTAACCTAACCTAACCTAACCTAACCTAACCTAACCTAACCTAACCTAACCTAACCTAACCTAACCTAACCTAACCTAACCTAACCTAACCTAACCTAACCTAACCTAACCTAACCTAACCTAACCTAACCTAACCTAACCTAACCTAACCTAACCTAACCTAACCTAACCTAACCTAACCTAACCTAACCTAACCTAACCTAACCTAACCTAACCTAACCTAACCTAACCTAACCTAACCTAACCTAACCTAACCTAACCTAACCTAACCTAACCTAACCTAACCTAACCTAACCTAACCTAACCTAACCAACCTAACCTAACCTAACCTAACCTACACCTAACCTAACCTAACCTAACCTAACCCTAACCTAACCTACACCTAACCTAACCTAACCTAACCTAACCTAACCCAACACCTAACCTAACCTAACCAACCTAACCTACCCCTAACCAAACCTACCAACCTAACCAACCTACCTAACCCTAACCCTAACCTAACCTACCACCTAACCTAACCTAACCTAACCTAACCTAACCTAACCTAACCTAACCTAACCTAACCTAACCTAACCTAACCTAACCTAACCTAACCTAACCTAACCTAACCTAACCTAACCTAACCTAACCTAACCTAACCTAACCTAACCTAACCTAACCTAACCTAACCTAACCTAACCTAACCTAACCTAACCTAACCTAACCTAACCTAACCTAACCTAACCTAACCTAACCTAACCTAACCTAACCTAACCTAACCTAACCTAACCTAACCTAACCTAACCTAACCTAACCTAACCTAACCTAACCTAACCTAACCTAACCTAACCTAACCTAACCTAACCTAACCTAACCTAACCTAACCTAACCTAACCTAACCTAACCTAACCTAACCTAACCTAACCTAACCTAACCTAACCTAACCTAACCTAACCTAACCTAACCTAACCTAACCTAACCTAACCTAACCTAACCTAACCTAACCTAACCTAACCTAACCTAACCTAACCTAACCTAACCTAACCTAACCTAACCTAACCTAACCTAACCTAACCTAACCTAACCTAACCTAACCTAACCTAACCTAACCTAACCTAACCTAACCTAACCTAACCTAACCTAACCTAACCTAACCTAACCTAACCTAACCTAACCTAACCTAACCTAACCTAACCTAACCTAACCTAACCTAACCTAACCTAACCTAACCTAACCTAACCTAACCTAACCTAACCTAACCTAACCTAACCTAACCTAACCTAACCTAACCTAACCTAACCTAACCTAACCTAACCTAACCTAACCTAACCTAACCTAACCTAACCTAACCTAACCTAACCTAACCTAACCTAACCTAACCTAACCTAACCTAACCTAACCTAACCTAACCTAACCTAACCTAACCTAACCTAACCTAACCTAACCTAACCTAACCTAACCTAACCTAACCTAACCTAACCTAACCTAACCTAACCTAACCTAACCTAACCTAACCTAACCTAACCTAACCTAACCTAACCTAACCTAACCTAACCTAACCTAACCTAACCTAACCTAACCTAACCTAACCTAACCTAACCTAACCTAACCTAACCTAACCTAACCTAACCTAACCTAACCTAACCTAACCTAACCTAACCTAACCTAACCTAACCTAACCTAACCTAACCTAACCTAACCTAACCTAACCTAACCTAACCTAACCTAACCTAACCTAACCTAACCTAACCTAACCTAACCTAACCTAACCTAACCTAACCTAACCTAACCTAACCTAACCTAACCTAACCTAACCTAACCTAACCTAACCTAACCTAACCTAACCTAACCTAACCTAACCTAACCTAACCTAACCTAACCTAACCTAACCTAACCTAACCTAACCTAACCTAACCTAACCTAACCTAACCTAACCTAACCTAACCTAACCTAACCTAACCTAACCTAACCTAACCTAACCTAACCTAACCTAACCTAACCTAACCTAACCTAACCTAACCTAACCTAACCTAACCTAACCTAACCTAACCTAACCTAACCTAACCTAACCTAACCTAACCTAACCTAACCTAACCTAACCTAACCTAACCTAACCTAACCTAACCTAACCTAACCTAACCTAACCTAACCTAACCTAACCTAACCTAACCTAACCTAACCTAACCTAACCTAACCTAACCTAACCTAACCTAACCTAACCTAACCTAACCTAACCTAACCTAACCTAACCTAACCTAACCTAACCTAACCTAACCTAACCTAACCTAACCTAACCTAACCTAACCTAACCTAACCTAACCTAACCTAACCTAACCTAACCTAACCTAACCTAACCTAACCTAACCTAACCTAACCTAACCTAACCTAACCTAACCTAACCTAACCTAACCTAACCTAACCTAACCTAACCTAACCTAACCTAACCTAACCTAACCTAACCTAACCTAACCTAACCTAACCTAACCTAACCTAACCTAACCTAACCTAACCTAACCTAACCTAACCTAACCTAACCTAACCTAACCTAACCTAACCTAACCTAACCTAACCTAACCTAACCTAACCTAACCTAACCTAACCTAACCTAACCTAACCTAACCTAACCTAACCTAACCTAACCTAACCTAACCTAACCTAACCTAACCTAACCTAACCTAACCTAACCTAACCTAACCTAACCTAACCTAACCTAACCTAACCTAACCTAACCTAACCTAACCTAACCTAACCTAACCTAACCTAACCTAACCTAACCTAACCTAACCTAACCTAACCTAACCTAACCTAACCTAACCTAACCTAACCTAACCTAACCTAACCTAACCTAACCTAACCTAACCTAACCTAACCTAACCTAACCTAACCTAACCTAACCTAACCTAACCTAACCTAACCTAACCTAACCTAACCTAACCTAACCTAACCTAACCTAACCTAACCTAACCTAACCTAACCTAACCTAACCTAACCTAACCTAACCTAACCTAACCTAACCTAACCTAACCTAACCTAACCTAACCTAACCTAACCTAACCTAACCTAACCTAACCTAACCTAACCTAACCTAACCTAACCTAACCTAACCTAACCTAACCTAACCTAACCTAACCTAACCTAACCTAACCTAACCTAACCTAACCTAACCTAACCTAACCTAACCTAACCTAACCTAACCTAACCTAACCTAACCTAACCTAACCTAACCTAACCTAACCTAACCTAACCTAACCTAACCTAACCTAACCTAACCTAACCTAACCTAACCTAACCTAACCTAACCTAACCTAACCTAACCTAACCTAACCTAACCTAACCTAACCTAACCTAACCTAACCTAACCTAACCTAACCTAACCTAACCTAACCTAACCTAACCTAACCTAACCTAACCTAACCTAACCTAACCTAACCTAACCTAACCTAACCTAACCTAACCTAACCTAACCTAACCTAACCTAACCTAACCTAACCTAACCTAACCTAACCTAACCTAACCTAACCTAACCTAACCTAACCTAACCTAACCTAACCTAACCTAACCTAACCTAACCTAACCTAACCTAACCTAACCTAACCTAACCTAACCTAACCTAACCTAACCTAACCTAACCTAACCTAACCTAACCTAACCTAACCTAACCTAACCTAACCTAACCTAACCTAACCTAACCTAACCTAACCTAACCTAACCTAACCTAACCTAACCTAACCTAACCTAACCTAACCTAACCTAACCTAACCTAACCTAACCTAACCTAACCTAACCTAACCTAACCTAACCTAACCTAACCTAACCTAACCTAACCTAACCTAACCTAACCTAACCTAACCTAACCTAACCTAACCTAACCTAACCTAACCTAACCTAACCTAACCTAACCTAACCTAACCTAACCTAACCTAACCTAACCTAACCTAACCTAACCT
>OX438952.1:12500-30000 GCA_949316185.1 Pyrausta nigrata
GTGTGCTCGAAGGGCACGGCGGTCAGCGACCCACGCCGGGCACACCTCAAGGGTGTGCTGTGCCGTGTCCTCCGGAGCATCGCAGTGCCAGCATCGGGTGGAGGGTTCCCTGCCAATGCGGCAGAGGTATGACCCAAAGCACCCGTGACCCGTAAACACCTGAGACATCCGGTATGTCACTTGGCCGTGTGGCCGCTCAACCCATTCTGTGAGAACGGGGAGCACGGCTTCAGTGACCCGGACGCCCAAGTGGCTACTGGCCAATCTACGGCGCCACTGCTCGTGGGCTAGCTCTAAGAGCTGTCTCCTTTCAGCTTCCACCTCCGTCGGTGCAGGCCTATTACCCTGTGATCTTTGGTCTCCCCGCCACTGGAACAACGCGGCGAGGACCAGGGAGTCGAGATCCCAGGGAAGGCTGCTGGCCAAAACCAGCGCAGCATCGGTGGAGGTGGTGCGGTAGGCTCGCGCTATACGCAAGGCTAAGACCCTTTGAGCTCTCCGCAAAACAGCCACGTTCTTGGACGAGAGGGCGTCATGCCAGACCGGGGCACCATAAAGTGCCATTGAGCGGACCACCCCTAGGTACAGTCGTCGAGGAGCCATCGACGGACCACCCAGGTTTGGCAGTAACCGGCTCAAAGCACCCGCGGCGGCGTTGAGCTTGGAAGCGAGCTGACGGAAATGGGCCTGGAAGCACCACCTTCCGTCAAGCACAAGCCCAAGGTACCGGATGGTGGGCGAAACTGGGATCTGAACCCCACCCACCATCAACCCAGCGCCCGCAGGCGGCGCTCGTCGAGGCCCGTGAAAACACAGGGCCTCAGACTTCTCGAGCGCAACCCGTAGCCCCAAACGGCCGATTCGGTGTACAATCATGGCGACCCCAGCAGTCGCACGACGTGCAGCCTCGGCAAAAGAGTCCCCGTGAGCTGTCAGCAGGGTATCGTCGGCGTAACAAGTTACGCCAACCCCCGCGACGAACTGGCCACGGAGGGCCCAGTCAAACCCGACATTCCACAGGAGCGGTCCTAGGACAGACCCCTGTGGAACGCCGCATCCGGCCGAATGCCGCAAACGACCGTCCACCGAATCACACGCAACCTCTCGTCCCTCCAGGTACGATGCGATGGTGTCCTGCAGGTAGACAGGTACTCCATGGAAACGGAGCGCCTGTTTGATCGTGGTCCACGGCAGCGTGTTGAATGCGTTGGCAATGTCAATAGACACGGCCAACAGCACACCGCCGCTCTCCACCGCGTCTCTGGCGAGCGATTTTACCCGCAGGATAGCATCGATCGTGGAGCGCTCTCTCCTGAAGCCATACTGTACATCCGACAGATTCGGCCCATCCGTATCCAGGTGACGGACAAGGCGGTTTGCAAGGACTCTTTCAAAGAGCTTGCCCACCTCGTCCAGCAGCACGATCGGACGGTATGCCGAAGGGGAGTCGGTCGGACGTCCGTCTTTCTTCAGAAGCACGAGCCTCCCTTCCTTCCATAGCGCCGGGAAGCGCCCCTGCTGCAGGCAAGCGGTTAGGAGCCTGCGAAGGCGGTCACCCAGTATATCCGATACGAGGACCCAGATTTTACCTGGAATCCCGTCAGGACCCGGGGCCACGTTCTTGGCCTTCAACCGCTGTATTGCCGCGCCGAACTCGCCCTCAGAAACGGGCTCAGGGGACTCTCTGGAGGCCACAGGGTGTGGCAACATCAAAGGCGGGGTGTGCTCCACCTGGGCTGGGAACAAGGTGGACACAACACTTTGGAGGAACCCAGGCTCGAGCCTTTCCGTGATCGGGGGTGCCCATGGGCGGAGTTTCCCCCGCACCGTGCGGTACGGGCGTCCCCACGGATCGGTATCGAGCGAAGACAGGAGTTCCTCCCTCGCCTTGATTTTAGCCTCCAGGATGGCGATCTTAAGTGCCTGTTTGGCTTCTCTGTAGGCCTGGTAAAGCGGCTCGTCCAGCGCCGGATCGCGGCGTCTGCGTCTACGATGTCTGGCGGAGGCGCGACGCGCCGCGATACACGCACGGCGCAACTCCGCAACCTCCTCCGTCCACCAATAGACGTTCCGCCGGGGATGGGAAGGTCCGGACCGAGGCATGGACGCGTCACACACATCCGTAACGGCCTCCCGGAACCATTCCGCCTCCACATCCACTTGGACGGGCTCAGGACCTACAGGCAGCCAAGCCTTCACGATCGCAGCTTCCCGCGCTGTCTCTCTGTCCAGGCAATTTAGCCTCCATCGGGGGTATGTCGGGTGGGGTGTGCCGGTTGAAGGGATCACGGAACTGGAGGCGGAGATGTCATACCGGATGTACCGGTGATCCGACAAGCTCTCCGCCTCTGTGACCACTCTCCAGCCACTGATCCGAGCTGCAACTGCGGGGGTCGCGAACGTAATGTCCACGACGGACTCCCCCTGCGGTCGCACGCATGTGGCTTCGGTCCCCACGTTGACAACTACAAGTCCGTTGGACACCGCCCAGTCCAACAGACTTTCCCCTCGGGGGTCAGTAAAACGTGACCCCCAGGCTATATTCTTAGCGTTGAAGTCGCCGCCAACGATCACCGGCAGGGTGGACAGACGGAGAACCGACCCGAGATGGTCTAGATCGGCCTCGAACTCGCTCCTGGTTCGACTGGGAGGGCAATAGACCCCCACCAGCAGAAACTCCCTGCACTTGGCGGCAACGACACCGCTCTGCCTGGCTACGACGTCGATAGGGTGCGCCCCCGACACCATGATGGCCGACAGGCCACTCACGTCTCCGACCCAGTTCTCCCGGTCGACCGGTATGAAATAGGGTTCGGAGACGAGGACCGCGTCTATGGACCACTCCGCCGCATGCTGCAAGAGGATATCTTGAGCAGCAGCACAATGGTTCACGTTCGCCTGTAGTAGCTTGAAGGCCATCCTACGCCGTTAGAGACTCTGCCTCCATGTTGGTGGGCCCTTCGGCCCTGGACGGTGCAGCCGGAGTCCTGGCCACTGTCCTTCCCGCTCGATTGCCACGCTTGGGCGGTTTGCAGCTCTTGCTGCCCACCCTGTGGTTCGCTGGCAATCCTGCGTCTGCGCACAGAGGACAGTGCGGCGAGGCAGTGCATCCCCTGGCTGTATGACCAGGCGTACCACAGCGGTAGCACAGACTACTGCGGTCGGCTGTCGAGGAGCAGCTCTCGCGGGCGTGTCCCACCTCCAGGCATCGGAAGCACTTAAGCGGCTTCCGGTCCATAAGCCTGGTCTGGGCGGAGACCCAACCCACGAGAACCCTCCCACTGACCACCTTTTGGGCTGCAGCAATAGGCACCTTAACAACGCAGGCCCCTGTACCCTGAAAGGTGCGGCCAATAGACCCCACCCGCAAGAGCCCTGCGTCACAGCCACCTACCTTGGCAACGGCCTCAGCGACTTCAGCCTTGGTGACGGAGTCGTCAAGTCCGGATATGCGGACATCGACGGTTCTCACCGGCCTCGTGACTTTGGCGATCGCCTCGGGGATGACTTCCTTCATTTTAGCCGCCAGCGCGTCGGCCTTCCCCTCGTTATCGGCGCCGGCGATCTCCAGGATCTTGCCGCCAGTCCTGGCGACCCTGAAGCGGATCCCGGAAATCCCTAACGCACCGATATCGATTGCCCGTTTCGCTTGGGCAAGCACCGACTCATATGTGTGCTCCTTCTCCTGCACTCCCGGTTGCATCGCCACCACAATGGCGGCGGTCCTCGGCGGGCGGAGTTTTGGAGTCTTCTGGGTGAGGGCAGTTGGCCTCTTGGCGGGCTGGACTGGCGGCTGCTGTTTGGGGACGGCAGTTGAGGCCTGCTTTTTTCCGCGCCTGACCACCTCGGTCCAGAGTTCAGCTCCAGGACCGGCTATAGACCGGATGGGCGGACGGGAAACTGCAGCTTGTGAGGAGGAAGCGGGCGCTGGCTCCTGTCTCCGTTTACCGGCTTTCTTCTTGCGCTTCCTCTTTTTCTTCTCACCGACGGGGGCTGCACTGGCAGTCGAGGTCGTGGCCACAGGGGCGGACACCTCGGACAGCGCTTTTCCCGTTTGGGGAGAGACGGTGCTCTTGGAGGAAGACGACGGTATCTTCGCTGCCTTTTTGACCGCGAGGGAGGGTCGCTCTACCTGAGCCTTGCGTGCGTCCGCGGCAAGTGGCGGGCGCAAGCGAGGCTCAGGGAGCAGCCGTTCGGAGATAGACGCCAACTTGGCGTCCATCATACCTCCCAGCTGGCGCATAAGACGCTGTTCAAACTCCTCCTCCGAGGAGGCGGAGTTCGGCTTCGGTGCGATCGTGAGAGCATCAGCAAGCCTTTCGGCTCGGAGCTCCTGAACGACTCGCTTCAGGTCCGCGACCTCCTGCGCTAGTCGCTCGTTTGCGGCTTGCAGACGCCGCGTCTCCTCGTCCTTTGTCCTCGAGCTGAGGAGCTCGCCCGCTCGCGTGATGGAGGTAGCTGCCTCCTTCAGGGCACGCTGAAAGCTGCCCTTAAGGTTGCCGGACCGCGCCACACAGAACAGAACTGTGTCAGTGGCGGCCCGGATCTGACCGCTAAGCTCCTCCGCGGTGGGATCCCTTATGGAGAACTCGCTCCTGTTCCGCCCATGCGCAAGCCGGTCTGCAAGTTGGGAAGCCTCTTCCTCGGCTTCCAAGGCAGCAACATGGCGTGTCTCGTCACAGAGCTGCTCCCGCGCCTTGGACCTACCTACGAACTCACCATGAGTAGGACGTCCTCGACCCCTGCGTGCAGCGGAGCTCGCGTCTGCAAGGACTTTGGCTTGGGAGGGGGCTGAAGTAGTCTCCTCCGCCTGCCGCTTGCTTCCTCTCCTTATTTGGCCGCTGGTCCGTGTTCCAGACGGCGACCTGGACCTCACAGTCGAAGACGCAGACTCGTAGGAGTCCGCGACTTCTAGGCTGGTGTCGCTCATTACCGTCAGCGTGCGCTCGTCCTCAGACTCGGAGAAATCCCCGGGCCTGAAGAAGCGGCTCCCCGACGACGCTTGCAGTGGTGTGCTGCACCTAACCTAACCTAACCTAACCTAACCTAACCTAACCTAACCTAACCTAACCTAACCTAACCTAACCTAACCTAACCTAACCTAACCTAACCTAACCTAACCTAACCTAACCTAACCTAACCTAACCTAACCTAACCTAACCTAACCTAACCTAACCTAACCTAACCTAACCTAACCTAACCTAACCTAACCTAACCTAACCTAACCTAACCTAACCTAACCTAACCTAACCTAACCTAACCTAACCTAACCTAACCTAACCTAACCTAACCTAACCTAACCTAACCTAACCTAACCTAACCTAACCTAACCTAACCTAACCTAACCTAACCTAACCTAACCTAACCTAACCTAACCTAACCTAACCTAACCTAACCTAACCTAACCTAACCTAACCTAACCTAACCTAACCTAACCTAACCTAACCTAACCTAACCTAACCTAACCTAACCTAACCTAACCTAACCTAACCTAACCTAACCTAACCTAACCTAACCTAACCTAACCTAACCTAACCTAACCTAACCTAACCTAACCTAACCTAACCTAACCTAACCTAACCTAACCTAACCTAACCTAACCTAACCTAACCTAACCTAACCTAACCTAACCTAACCTAACCTAACCTAACCTAACCTAACCTAACCTAACCTAACCTAACCTAACCTAACCTAACCTAACCTAACCTAACCTAACCTAACCTAACCTAACCTAACCTAACCTAACCTAACCTAACCTAACCTAACCTAACCTAACCTAACCTAACCTAACCTAACCTAACCTAACCTAACCTAACCTAACCTAACCTAACCTAACCTAACCTAACCTAACCTAACCTAACCTAACCTAACCTAACCTAACCTAACCTAACCTAACCTAACCTAACCTAACCTAACCTAACCTAACCTAACCTAACCTAACCTAACCTAACCTAACCTAACCTAACCTAACCTAACCTAACCTAACCTAACCTAACCTAACCTAACCTAACCTAACCTAACCTAACCTAACCTAACCTAACCTAACCTAACCTAACCTAACCTAACCTAACCTAACCTAACCTAACCTAACCTAACCTAACCTAACCTAACCTAACCTAACCTAACCTAACCTAACCTAACCTAACCTAACCTAACCTAACCTAACCTAACCTAACCTAACCTAACCTAACCTAACCTAACCTAACCTAACCTAACCTAACCTAACCTAACCTAACCTAACCTAACCTAACCTAACCTAACCTAACCTAACCTAACCTAACCTAACCTAACCTAACCTAACCTAACCTAACCTAACCTAACCTAACCTAACCTAACCTAACCTAACCTAACCTAACCTAACCTAACCTAACCTAACCTAACCTAACCTAACCTAACCTAACCTAACCTAACCTAACCTAACCTAACCTAACCTAACCTAACCTAACCTAACCTAACCTAACCTAACCTAACCTAACCTAACCTAACCTAACCTAACCTAACCTAACCTAACCTAACCTAACCTAACCTAACCTAACCTAACCTAACCTAACCTAACCTAACCTAACCTAACCTAACCTAACCTAACCTAACCTAACCTAACCTAACCTAACCTAACCTAACCTAACCTAACCTAACCTAACCTAACCTAACCTAACCTAACCTAACCTAACCTAACCTAACCTAACCTAACCTAACCTAACCTAACCTAACCTAACCTAACCTAACCTAACCTAACCTAACCTAACCTAACCTAACCTAACCTAACCTAACCTAACCTAACCTAACCTAACCTAACCTAACCTAACCTAACCTAACCTAACCTAACCTAACCTAACCTAACCTAACCTAACCTAACCTAACCTAACCTAACCTAACCTAACCTAACCTAACCTAACCTAACCTAACCTAACCTAACCTAACCTAACCTAACCTAACCTAACCTAACCTAACCTAACCTAACCTAACCTAACCTAACCTAACCTAACCTAACCTAACCTAACCTAACCTAACCTAACCTAACCTAACCTAACCTAACCTAACCTAACCTAACCTAACCTAACCTAACCTAACCTAACCTAACCTAACCTAACCTAACCTAACCTAACCTAACCTAACCTAACCTAACCTAACCTAACCTAACCTAACCTAACCTAACCTAACCTAACCTAACCTAACCTAACCTAACCTAACCTAACCTAACCTAACCTAACCTAACCTAACCTAACCTAACCTAACCTAACCTAACCTAACCTAACCTAACCTAACCTAACCTAACCTAACCTAACCTAACCTAACCTAACCTAACCTAACCTAACCTAACCTAACCTAACCTAACCTAACCTAACCTAACCTAACCTAACCTAACCTAACCTAACCTAACCTAACCTAACCTAACCTAACCTAACCTAACCTAACCTAACCTAACCTAACCTAACCTAACCTAACCTAACCTAACCTAACCTAACCTAACCTAACCTAACCTAACCTAACCTAACCTAACCTAACCTAACCTAACCTAACCTAACCTAACCTAACCTAACCTAACCTAACCTAACCTAACCTAACCTAACCTAACCTAACCTAACCTAACCTAACCTAACCTAACCTAACCTAACCTAACCTAACCTAACCTAACCTAACCTAACCTAACCTAACCTAACCTAACCTAACCTAACCTAACCTAACCTAACCTAACCTAACCTAACCTAACCTAACCTAACCTAACCTAACCTAACCTAACCTAACCTAACCTAACCTAACCTAACCTAACCTAACCTAACCTAACCTAACCTAACCTAACCTAACCTAACCTAACCTAACCTAACCTAACCTAACCTAACCTAACCTAACCTAACCTAACCTAACCTAACCTAACCTAACCTAACCTAACCTAACCTAACCTAACCTAACCTAACCTAACCTAACCTAACCTAACCTAACCTAACCTAACCTAACCTAACCTAACCTAACCTAACCTAACCTAACCTAACCTAACCTAACCTAACCTAACCTAACCTAACCTAACCTAACCTAACCTAACCTAACCTAACCTAACCTAACCTAACCTAACCTAACCTAACCTAACCTAACCTAACCTAACCTAACCTAACCTAACCTAACCTAACCTAACCTAACCTAACCTAACCTAACCTAACCTAACCTAACCTAACCTAACCTAACCTAACCTAACCTAACCTAACCTAACCTAACCTAACCTAACCTAACCTAACCTAACCTAACCTAACCTAACCTAACCTAACCTAACCTAACCTAACCTAACCTAACCTAACCTAACCTAACCTAACCTAACCTAACCTAACCTAACCTAACCTAACCTAACCTAACCTAACCTAACCTAACCTAACCTAACCTAACCTAACCTAACCTAACCTAACCTAACCTAACCTAACCTAACCTAACCTAACCTAACCTAACCTAACCTAACCTAACCTAACCTAACCTAACCTAACCTAACCTAACCTAACCTAACCTAACCTAACCTAACCTAACCTAACCTAACCTAACCTAACCTAACCTAACCTAACCTAACCTAACCTAACCTAACCTAACCTAACCTAACCTAACCTAACCTAACCTAACCTAACCTAACCTAACCTAACCTAACCTAACCTAACCTAACCTAACCTAACCTAACCTAACCTAACCTAACCTAACCTAACCTAACCTAACCTAACCTAACCTAACCTAACCTAACCTAACCTAACCTAACCTAACCTAACCTAACCTAACCTAACCTAACCTAACCTAACCTAACCTAACCTAACCTAACCTAACCTAACCTAACCTAACCTAACCTAACCTAACCTAACCTAACCTAACCTAACCTAACCTAACCTAACCTAACCTAACCTAACCTAACCTAACCTAACCTAACCTAACCTAACCTAACCTAACCTAACCTAACCTAACCTAACCTAACCTAACCTAACCTAACCTAACCTAACCTAACCTAACCTAACCTAACCTAACCTAACCTAACCTAACCTAACCTAACCTAACCTAACCTAACCTAACCTAACCTAACCTAACCTAACCTAACCTAACCTAACCTAACCTAACCTAACCTAACCTAACCTAACCTAACCTAACCTAACCTAACCTAACCTAACCTAACCTAACCTAACCTAACCTAACCTAACCTAACCTAACCTAACCTAACCTAACCTAACCTAACCTAACCTAACCTAACCTAACCTAACCTAACCTAACCTAACCTAACCTAACCTAACCTAACCTAACCTAACCTAACCTAACCTAACCTAACCTAACCTAACCTAACCTAACCTAACCTAACCTAACCTAACCTAACCTAACCTAACCTAACCTAACCTAACCTAACCTAACCTAACCTAACCTAACCTAACCTAACCTAACCTAACCTAACCTAACCTAACCTAACCTAACCTAACCTAACCTAACCTAACCTAACCTAACCTAACCTAACCTAACCTAACCTAACCTAACCTAACCTAACCTAACCTAACCTAACCTAACCTAACCTAACCTAACCTAACCTAACCTAACCTAACCTAACCTAACCTAACCTAACCTAACCTAACCTAACCTAACCTAACCTAACCTAACCTAACCTAACCTAACCTAACCTAACCTAACCTAACCTAACCTAACCTAACCTAACCTAACCTAACCTAACCTAACCTAACCTAACCTAACCTAACCTAACCTAACCTAACCTAACCTAACCTAACCTAACCTAACCTAACCTAACCTAACCTAACCTAACCTAACCTAACCTAACCTAACCTAACCTAACCTAACCTAACCTAACCTAACCTAACCTAACCTAACCTAACCTAACCTAACCTAACCTAACCTAACCTAACCTAACCTAACCTAACCTAACCTAACCTAACCTAACCTAACCTAACCTAACCTAACCTAACCTAACCTAACCTAACCTAACCTAACCTAACCTAACCTAACCTAACCTAACCTAACCTAACCTAACCTAACCTAACCTAACCTAACCTAACCTAACCTAACCTAACCTAACCTAACCTAACCTAACCTAACCTAACCTAACCTAACCTAACCTAACCTAACCTAACCTAACCTAACCTAACCTAACCTAACCTAACCTAACCTAACCTAACCTAACCTAACCTAACCTAACCTAACCTAACCTAACCTAACCTAACCTAACCTAACCTAACCTAACCTAACCTAACCTAACCTAACCTAACCTAACCTAACCTAACCTAACCTAACCTAACCTAACCTAACCTAACCTAACCTAACCTAACCTAACCTAACCTAACCTAACCTAACCTAACCTAACCTAACCTAACCTAACCTAACCTAACCTAACCTAACCTAACCTAACCTAACCTAACCTAACCTAACCTAACCTAACCTAACCTAACCTAACCTAACCTAACCTAACCTAACCTAACCTAACCTAACCTAACCTAACCTAACCTAACCTAACCTAACCTAACCTAACCTAACCTAACCTAACCTAACCTAACCTAACCTAACCTAACCTAACCTAACCTAACCTAACCTAACCTAACCTAACCTAACCTAACCTAACCAGTCGGTCGCTCGCTGCCGTGGCGAGCACGCGCGTCCCATCGCCGCTAGTAGTGGCCGGAGCCCGCAGGCCGGAGGCCGGAGCCCGGAGGCCGGAGCCCGGAGGCCGGAGGCCGGAGACCGAAGACCGAAGCCCGGAGGCCGGAGGCCGGAGACCGAAGACCGAAGCCCGGAGGCCGGAGGCCGGAGACCGAAGGCCGGAGGCCGGAGGCCGGAGACCGAAGGCCGGAGGCCGGAGTCCGAAGGCCGGAGGCCGGAGACCGAAGCTGGTGGCCGGAGCCCGGAGGCCGGAGACCGAAGACCGAAGGTGGTGGCCGGAGGCCGAAGACCGAAGCCTGGAGGCCGGAGACCGGAGACCGAAGCTTGGTGGCCGGAGGCCGGAGACCGAAGCTCGGTGGCCGGAGGCCGGAGACCGACGCTTGGTGGCCGGAGTTGGTGTGGTCGGGCCGGAGCCCGCAGGCCGGAGCCGTCGGGCCGGAGGCCGGAGGCCGCAGCCCGGAGCCCGGTGTCTACAATAGGAGCCTGGAGCCTGCAACCCAGAATGCGAATTGTACGTTGAAAGTGACAGTGACACTCGTGTATTAAATAAATATTTAACATTTGTGCAGTGCAGCTAATTGAAATCGGTGCTGTGGGTATAAAGTGGCATCAGTGTGCTAAGCGCTGCGGGACCAGGAAGCCTGCAGACAGGCGCTAGAGCTAGCAGGAGAAGCAGCTGTGAATCCGGCATCTGTACGTAAGTCTTAGATCATAATACAGAGTTACTATTTAATTGCTTCCATATTCTTTTACTTGTGTTTATTAGATAGTCTTGCTTGGGTTCGGTATGCCTGTCACTCGTTCACCGCCTCGCAAGGCGGAAGGACCTGTCACTCGGTCCGCTGGCCGAAGGCCGGAGCCCGGAGGCCGGAGCCCAGTGGCCGAAGTCCGGAGGCCGGAGCCCGGTGGCCGGAGCCCGGTGGCCGGAGGCCGGAGCCCGGTGGCCGGAGGCCGGAGCCCGGTGGCCGGAGGCCGGAACCCGATGGCCGGAGGCCGGAGCCCGGAGGCCGGAGGCCGGAGCCCGGAGGCCGGAGCCCGAAGGCCGGAGGCCGGAGCCCGAGGGCCGGAGGCCGAAGCCCGAGGGCCGGAGGCCGGAGCCCGAAGGCCGGAGGCCGGAGTCCGAAGGCCGGAGGCCGGAGACCGGAGGCAGGAGGCCGGAGACCAAAGCTTAGTGGCCGGAGGCCGGAGGCCGGAGCCCGGTGGCCGGAGGCCGGAGACTGAAGACCACGGCCTGGTGGCCGGAGTTGGGGTCGTCGGGCCGGAGGCCGGAGGCCGGAGTCGTCGGTCCGGAGGCCGGAGCCCGGAGCCCGGAGGCCGGAGGCCGGAGACCGAAGAACGAAGCTTGCTGCCCGGAGTTGGAGTCGTCGGGCCGGAGCCCGGAGGCCGGAATCATCGGGCCGGAGGCCGGAGCCCGGAGGCCGGAGACCGAAGCTTGGTGGCCGGAGCCCCGAGGCCGGAGGCCGGAGACCGAAGCTTGGTGGCCGGAGGCCGGAGGCCGGAGTCCGGTGGCCGAAGGCCGGAGACTGAAGACCGAAGCTTGGTGGCCGGAGTTGGGGTCGTCGGGCCGGAGGCCGGAGGCCGGAGCCGTCGAGCCGGAGGCCGAAGCCCGGAGGCCGGAGGCGTGAGGCCGGAGACCGAAGATCGACGTTCAGTGGCCGGAGTTGGAGTCGTCGGGCCGGAGGCCGGAGGCCGGAGCCGTCGGGCCGGAGGCCGGAGCCCGGAGGCCGGAGGCCGAAGCTTGGTGGCCGGAGCCCAGAGGCCGGAGGCCGGAGACCGCAGACCGAAGACTGAAGCCTGGAGGCCGGAGGCCGGAGACCAAAGCTTAGTGGCCGGAGGCCGGAGGCCGGAGCCCGGTGGCCGGAGGCCGGAGACTGAAGACCACGGCCTGGTGGCCGGAGTTGGGGTCGTCGGGCCGGAGGCCGAAGGCCGGAGTCGTCGGGCCGGAGGCCGGAGCCCGGTGCCCGGAGGCCGGAGGCCGGAGACCGAAGACCGATGTTTGGCGGCCGGAGTTGGAATCGTCGGGTCGGAGACCGGAGGCCAGAGCCGTCGGGCCGGAGGCCGGAGCCCGGAGCCCGAAGGCCGGAGGCCGGAGACCGAAGGCTGGAGCCAGGCACTCCCGCATCACAGCGGCATGAACACTTACAGCTTAGACAGGAGCCCAACGCGCATTGACCCCATCAACTTAAATAGCAGCTCAGCCACTTCCATTGGCACCCCCCCGCTGATCATGTCGCCAGACAGTCAGCTCTTACACCAACCTGAACAGCCTTCAACGATGCCACCCTGCGCGGCTGACATGGAGGCGTCGACCATCATCGAGGAGATACGCTCCCTCATCGCTGCAATACCGCCCTTGCTATCCGACGGGAAAAGCGTCAAGAGAGAACAAAAGAAGGCGGTCATAGACAACTCTACTAAGGCGGCACTCTTGTGCCAGAAACTCACCACACTAATGGTGCCACAGCAACGGCCAACGCGAGACCCCACCGACAGCAGTCCGAAGGCGCCGCCAAACGACGTCACCACAAAGCCTTGTTGCGCAGATCAGCTGCCTGCTATTGTTAAAGAGGCGGTGACACAAGCTATGCGCAGCGAGCTTGGACGAGCCAAGGCCACAGCCGCTCTTGAAACTCAGATAGGGGCAAACAACACATACGCACAGGCCGCCGCTATGCCACCCCCCCCTTCTAACGGAATACGCCCAACCCCGCGTCGCCCAGCAATCGTCTTGTCCCTCAAAACTGACGGGCACCCGGTGGAGAAAGCGTACAAAGCTCTCGACAAAGTAATCAACTTCAATGAAACCGGATACACCGCGGCAAGGGTCGCCAACCTGTCTCGAGGTAAAGTGCGAGTTGAGTTCGAGTCGGAGAAGGATGCCGCGGATGCGCTAGAGCGATTTCGCAAGGCCAGCGCTGGGGGTTCGGAAGCGGATGTGGAAGCCGAAAAGGAAAAGAGGATGAGCCCCATGATTATTCTAAAGGGCGTCCCTAAGGATACCACCCAGGATACCCTCACTGATGTCATCCTAAAGCACAATGCCGAGCTCATCCATTGCAGAAGAGGGGACATGCGACTAAGATTCGTGCGAAAGAACCGCAGCGATAGACTTTATAACGCCGTAATTGAAGTCAACCCAGCCTGCTGGAAATTTGTCGCGGGCCTCACCCACCTGCGCGTCGGTCACCACAGGGTCCACACTCAAGAATTCTCCCCCTTCCGGCAGTGCCGTGGGTGCTTACAATTCGGGCACACACAGGGCCGCTGTCAAAATCAACCAATCTGTTCCCACTGCAGTGAGTCGGGCCACAGTGCCGACACCTGCAGTAAGTCCGCCGCTACCCCGACCTGTTTTAACTGTGCCACCCACGGCACCAAATCCAAATCTAGCACCTACACTAGCACTGACGCAATAAAGCACTCCGCTACCTCAAATCAATGTCCCAGAGTTAAATACATGAAACTAAGAGTTAGCTATAAAATTGACTATGGCTACTAACAATCGAAGCACACGAAACTCTGTTACCAAATTTCTACAATGCAATCTTGATAAGTCGTATGCTAGTAACGTTGAATTTTGTAACTATTTCGTCCAGAGTCAGCATCAGGCGGCCTTTATCTCGGAGCCTTACGTTGGCTCTGGGCTTTTTGTTAAAAGCCCTGCCGGACTCGACGTGTTTCAGTCGGTTTCACTGGACAAACCAGTTCGAGCCGCCATTCTTCTCAAGAAAGAATTTTCAATCAGGCACGGCGCCATACTTATGGCACAATACTCCACCCCCGATGTCGCAACCGTCAAAATTAACCTAGCTAACAGATCTATCGTTTTAGTCTCCGTCTATCTACAGCCAGCCACCGACCCTGACCATATCCTGAACATCCTCTCCTCCATTTTAAACCACAATTCTAGCTGCAAGTGTATTCTAGCAGGGGATTTCAACGGGTGGCACCCCGAATGGGATCATCTTGGCCGCAGTAACGACAGGGGGGACGCAGTCTATGAATTCCTATCCACTTATGGACTGGTCTGCTGCAACTCCGGTGACCACACGTTTGAGACTACCACGCATGGCGGTCTCAGAACAAGCGCGATCGACCTGACGCTGACCACTGAAGACTTAGCCAACGAGATTACAGGATGGAGGACGGCGAGAAGCATCCTGGCTACGACCCAGCACATCCCCATCGAGTTTGCCCTGTCTCACTCAGCCTCCACAGGCCGTCCACCCCGGCAATCCACTAGACGGTACAGAATAGATGACCACGCCAACTGGTCAGGGTTCAAGGAGCGCATGGACGAGGCATTCCAGCGGTGGGGTGTACTGCAAGCTGACCCTCTGGCGCACACCGAGTCAGAGTTGGAAGAACTCATAAGGAAAGTCACAGCAGCCATCAACGGTGCAGCGGAGGCCGCCTTTCCCACCATCACCGGTGAAGGCAGACCCCACAAGCCCCCGTTCTGGAACGAACACTTGGCAGCACTAAAACGTAGTCTGCTGCAAGCCAGGAGAGGGTACAGAAGGGCGAGGAGAAGAGGAGAACCTCCGGAGGCCATGGAGATCCTGGCGACAAGGGTGCAGGAGGCTCACGATAACTACGTCAGGGACATCAGAACGGAATCAGCCAAGAACTTCCGGGACTTCTGCGAGGCCCAGGGAATGGACACAGTGTGGACCATTACAAACCCGGTCCTGCGCGGTGGCCAGTCCAGAACCCCACCGACTACAGTTGCAACACCAACGGCACATACAACTGATGGCGAAGACACGGTTGAGGCCCTTCTGGCACACTTCTACCCAGCAGATCCCGAAGCACTCGATTCACCTGAGCAAGCTGAGATAAGAGCTAGATGTAGGATGCCACCGGACACCCCAGACGATCCGCCGTTCGTGGCCAGTGAGGTGCTGGAGGCGGCCAGGTCCATCTCACATAAAAAGGCCCCTGGCTTAGACGGACTAACATCGGATATCTGCTTAGTGGCCATCACCAGGTACCCGGAGCTGTTTACCAACATATACAACCGATGCCTGGCTCTGGGATACTTTCCTAGGCTGTGGACGAACACGGTCCTCAAAATCATTCCCAAGCCTGGGGGAGGGGGCTCCCCTGAATTAAAGTCCCAGAGACCTATAGGGCTGATACCGGTATTTGGTAAAATATTGGAGAAGCTTTTCACCGGGAGGATTACACACTGTATGGCCACCGGAAATACACTAAACCCAAGGCAATTCGGCTTCCGCCGTGGCTTATCTACAACGTCCGCCCTCCTGACAGCAGTCGGCAAGATCCAAGATGGGATAAAGAATAAGCAACTGACAGTGGCGATATCGCTGGATATTCAGTCGGCCTTTGACCGAGCTTGGTGGCCTGCCGTTCTCACAAGGCTCAAAGCGATTGGTTGCCCCAAAAATATATTTAAAATCATATGCAACTACCTCAGAAGCCGCCCTATATTTTTGACCCACGCTGGGCACAGCGGGAGCGCGAGAACGCAAAGAGGCTGCATCCAGGGCTCAGCCTGTGGTCCGGCTTTTTGGAACCTGCTTCTTGACGACCTGTTAGACCGGCCTCTCCCTGAGGGATGCCATCTGCAGGCATACGCGGATGACGTCTTTCTGGTTGTAGCGGCCAGAGATCGTCGAAGCGTGGAAAGGCTGGCTGGCGAGGCCCTGGATGGCATCGCGGCTTGGGGGCACAAAAACAAACTTATATTCGCGCCAAATAAGACCAAGGCGCTAGCCTTCTCGCCTAAAGCGGCCAAGATAAAAATCACCATGTCAGGGATGCATATACCCTTTTCGCCGAACCTAAAACTACTAGGTGTCGTCATCGACGACAGGCTTAGATTCGGTCAGCACCTGGATCACCAGATCGGCAAGGCGAAAAAGCTATTCACAAGATTGTGTCTCTTCGCCAGACCCTCATGGGGCCTGCAGCCGGCCAACGTCGAGGCCATCTATAAATATGTGGTGGCCCCGACCATAACATACGCAGCTGGGGTGTGGGGCAACATAACCCAACGCAAATATGCAAAGGACAAGCTTGCCTCGCTGCAGAGGGGCTTTGCAATCAAGGCCATTAGGGCCTATAGAACTACATCGACGGTCGCCGCCTTGGCTCTGGCCCGCTTCCCGCCACTAGACTTACAAATACAACACGTAGCCAGGATAGAGAGAACAAGAGCGAAAGGCGTTACGGAGTATCTACCAGAGGACGTTGGGCTGGAAAAACCGGCCAACATCTCCAGTCTGCTGCACCCAGCCGATCGCGTGACGGTAGATTTTGATCTGGCACTCAACCAACAGGATATAGACCATCTATGTACTGAAGCCACGGTCCAAATATATACCGATGGCAGCAAGCAGGAGGACGGCACTGTCGGAGCAGCCATGGTTTGTGTTGACCCAGATCGCGGTGCCGCCGCTGTCACAACCAGAAAATACAAGCTTCACAACTCATGCTCCGTCTTTCAGGCGGAGCTATATGCCATCAAGGAGGCATGCGCCCTGGCAGCATCACGAGCATACTCTGACACGTTGGTCCTGTCCGACTCTCTCTCGGCCCTGAAGGCGATGGGTGACCGGAGCAGCCTAAACCCGCTGGTCACCGAGGTCCACAAGATCATTCACCACGGCGGGGGGCGGATCCGGTTCGCATGGGTCAAGGCCCACTGCGGCATTGCCGGCAACGAATTGGTGGATGGGGAAGCGGGCAGGGCCTGCGCCTTGCACAAGGCCCCAGATTACTCGCTCTTCCCACTATCCTTCCCCAAGAAGAAATCGAAGGACCAACTTCGGGACGAATGGGAGGAGAGATACCAGTCGGCCACCCAGGGATCGTGGACAAGAGGGCGGTTTCCAACAGTGCGGGCCATCCATAACTTCTT
>OX438952.1:35000-42500 GCA_949316185.1 Pyrausta nigrata
TAAATTTTAAGTATTTAATTTAGGTGTTTTTGTGTGCGAAAATCTAAAATTTTGAATTTGTACACACCCTGTATTAAAGCGGTAGCTTACGCGAGGGGGGCTACTTATGCACTAAATAGCCCATTTATCTGAGTTTATTCTCCAAAAAATTCGAGTGTCCTAAGTGTTATAGGGGCAGAAATAACAAATTATTTGTGTGAGCAGGCAAAAACTACCCCTATCTTGTTTTGTCTTTTTCTTTTTTAATTATACCTTCTTCAAAAAGTTTTTTATGTAGATACATGTGTATTAAGTGTACGAAAAATAATACGGTTTTTTTTTGATCATTTTTATTAGTAATTCTTAAATATTTTTCAAAAAATCTAAAATATTACAATAATTTCCACCCTTAAGTTTAAAAAACGTTTTAAAGTAGTAAATATAATCTTTACCTAAATTTTAAAGTATCAAAAGTTAGTTCGGTAAATAGGTCATTAGTGTATACAATCTTTAGAATTTTAAATTAAATAATTAGTATAAATATAGTAATTACAAGACAGGGGTTTTTTGCAAGGCTTAAAATTAGGAAGGGGTGTAAAAAATTTAGGGGTACTGATATCCAAATTCTAGCGACGTGACGGACGTTTTTTCACCAAAACCAACGAATCGGTGAAAAAATTTTGGAGAAAAACTCAAAATTTGGGGGGGTCATTTTGAGTTTGAAATTACGTAAATCGGAAATTGGGGCAAAATTTGTTTTGGCAATAACTCCGTTGTTTGTTCGCCGATTCGGGAAAACGGCACGTCGATAGACAGGTCTCGTCAAAGCGCACTTTCGCTCGGTAGAGCTTGAGACTCTACATAGAGCCCCTTCAAAATTATAAAGTAAGGTGTATTTTAATAGTTTTAAATTTTTTATTATTAGAACCAAGGTGATACAATAGTGTGCACTTAGGATATCATTGACAATAACGGACTCTACGTAGAGGTATTTTTAAAGTTTAAATTTGAGCTCTACATTTTTGAACGGGACCCAGATCCGGATACGTGCCGCGGAGACGATTCCAGCAACACCAAGGACGACTCTCTACGACCAGTGGTTGCGGAGATACAGGGCTTTAAAGTTCCGTCGGCCATCTTGGTCCGCCATTTTGGTTTTGCAGTGGGACCCATAACTCCGCTCTCGCTGGGCCTAGAGCGACGCGGCTTGGATTGTAACTCCTGGAATAGGCTTCCGCAGAGACCTACTTGGGTAGAGTTCTAGTTTAGTAGAGTCGCTTTTTGACAAAAAATTTGTAGAGTCGCTCCGGCCAAATCGTAGGGACACGAAAACAACTCAGGTAACTTTTTTCCCTGAGTCTATACGACCATTGGAACCGGAGATATCGGCTTTTGAAAAAATTGGCGGCCATCTTGTCCGCCATTTTGAAAATAATAGAACTTGCATAACTCTGCAACCAGAAGTCCCAGAAGGCCGGAATTTTTTCTGCGGACTTTGACTTAGGAAGTACTACCAGGACAACTCACTACTGAGAGCATAGCTCTACGTAGAGCTCTTAGAGATAGAAAACTTTTTAAATTTTTTGAACTTTTTAAAAATAAATTTGTTAGGTTAGGTTTTCGCGAGGTAAACAAATAGTCATAGAGACTAACACTCTACATAGAGTAGTTAACAGGGACGGGAAACTAAGAAAAACCCTGAAAAATAGCACAAAACGACTCACCTGCATTGCAACTGCAAATTGAGGTACTCTGCTGGCTGTAGAGTCGCGCGTTGCACCTGAAACAGGAAAAATTATTAAAAATCTTCATTTCGTTTTATTCATTTTACTTTATTTTTCTTTCCCAGTGTTCCCTTGCTTTATTTTGCTTTTACTGTGTTATTGTTTTCTCTTGCATTGACTACTGTGTCTATTGACCAGTACTCTTAGGATAGTAGACTTTACAAGATTCTTTTGAATCTAGACTTTACCTCTGACATAGCTCTGTCCAACATGATTTGCGCGCGCACCCCCGCCAAAAAGACTGCGACGGAAAAAACCCCCCCAAGAAGTTCGGACAAAGAGGAGGCAGGACCTCCACGGATTTCTCCGACGCAGACCTCCAAAGTGAGGCGCAGCATAGGAGAGTGGGAGAGTGCGAGTTTGGACCCGAGGCCTTGCACCTCCATGGCGCATCCCCACTCACCGAAGAAGACAGCCCCTGTCTCAGGAGCAACGCAGAGGACGAGACCAAAGGCGGCACTTTTGGTAGAGTCGAAGACGGCACGTAGAACTTCGGTAGAAACAGCAGCAGTGTCGCCAGGATCGCAACCGGAGACAGCTAAGACCAGTGACAGGGTGACCCAGGCCAGGAACTGGCTGCAAAGGGCGAAGACGCATATTAATGCTTCTCGCAATTTGCGGGCAGATCTGAAGGACGGGATCACCCTGGCAGTGGAAAAGTTGTACCAGCTGGTGAAGGAGGCCACACTGGAGACCGCAGCACCTGTAAAAGAAATAGAAATTAATAAAATAATAGAGAAGAGGGAAGAAAAGGGGAGACAAAGGAGCGACCAGGATATCTTAGGGATTGAAGGAAAGGAACTGATTAATTTGGTAAAAGAACAGAGCAAGAAGATAGACCAAACAAACGAGGAATTAAACAAGTTGAGGGACTCTATCACGTCGTACCAGGAGACCGCACAGAGGCAGATCACCTACGCCTCCGTGGTAACAACCTCCCCCCGAAAACCAGCGGTGGAGAGAAAGAGTGCACTCCACTCGATAGTTATAGAGGCAAAGGACGAGACTGTGACTGGAGACGAAGTCATGCAACAAGTAAGAGAGGCTGTGAACGCCAAAGATGGATGGGTCACGGTAGAAAGAGTGAGAAAGGTGAAGGACCGGAAAGTGATACTCGGATGTAGGACCACTGAAGAACGGGAGCGAGTAAAGGAGCGACTCCAAAATGCAGCGAGTCGACTTAAGTTCGAGGACATGAAAAACCAGGACCCAATGGTGATCCTCCGCGATGTCATATCCAACCACACAGATCAGGACATCACTACGGCATTAAGGAACCAGAATGGGATGGTTTTTCATGGCCTCGAAAATAAGGACGACCGCATGGAAGTTAAGTTCCGACGCAAGGCACGGAACTCACTGATGTGCCATGTAGTTCTTCGCGTATCTCCGCAGATCTACAACCGCATGCTGGAGAGGGGCACAGTACACGTGGACATGCAAAGGGTTAAGGTCGCTGACCAGTCCCCGCTGGTGCAATGTTCCGTGTGCTTAGCCTACGGTCATGGCAGAAGATTCTGCAAAGAATCAACACCTAAGTGCACGCACTGCGGAGGTCCACATACGAGGAAGGAGTGCGCAGATTGGCTGGCAGCTGAGCCACCAAAATGCTGCAATTGCGTAGCCGGGAAGCTGGACAACATCGAGCACAACGCGTACAGCCTGGAGTGTCCGGTGCGACGCAGATGGGAGGCACTAGCCAGAGCAAAAGTGCAGTACTGCTAAGGTGGTTCCGGAGAATACTGGGGCGAGAAACCCCACCAGATACTATGCAGTAGCTCAGACGAACCTGCAGCGCAAGGAGCTCGCAACGACCGAACTTATGGTGGAGGCCAGCAGACGCAAATTAGCGTTTGCGCTGGTCCAGGAGCCCTATGTGGGAGGCAGAAGGAGAATGAAGGACTACCGAGGAGCGAGAGTCTACCAGAACGCTGCAGTAGGAGATGGGACTGTAAAAGCGGCGATAGTCGTCTTTGACGGTGAACTCGACGTTATACAGTGCCCGAAACTCACCAACGACAATATAGTCGTGGTGAGGATCCGAACCAGCGCCTGGGAAATCGCGGCGGTGTCCTTCTACTTCGAGCCGGATCAACCCATAGGGCCATACCTGGACCGGCTAAGGGAGGTCGTAGAGGAGTTGGGCCCTAGATCACTGCTCATAGGAGGTGACAGCAACGCCAAGAGCACCTGGTGGGGCAGCACAATTGAGGACCACAGGGGGGCTGATATGTCCGGAACCCTGGAAGAGTCCGGCCTGCAAGTGCTGAACAGAGGCCATATACCCACCTTTGACACAGTGAGAGGCAACAGAATCTATACAAGCCACGTCGACGTAACCGCATGCTCTGAGGATATGCTGGAGCTCATCGATAGCTGGAAGGTGGATCAAGGCATGATCAGCTCAGACCACAATGCCATCACCTTTAATGTAAACCTTCGCAGTGGGAAGGGATTGAAGGTGATGAGAACCACCCGACAGTATAATACGAAGAAGGCAGACTGGGGTCTCTTCAACACTACTTTGGCTGAAGCGAAGGCATTGAGGGATGTAAGTACTGAAGGCATCAACCGCATCGAGGACGAACATCAACTAGAGGAGACGGTAGTAAAGTACACCGAGGCCATAACCGATGCGTGTAAGGCGAGCATGCCAATAAAAAAGAGTACGGAGATCCTTAAAATCCCTTGGTGGAGCGAAGAACTCACCAAACTGAAGAAGACTATGGTCACATACCGGCGAAAGATCCGAAACGCGGCATTACATCACAGAGACACAGCAGTTGCCGAGTACCTGAAGAAAAAGGAGGAGTATGAACATCAAGCCAAGCTAGCCCAGGTATCCAGTTGGAAAGATTTTTGTACTAAGCAGGATCGTGAGGGCCTCTGGGAGGGTATCTACAGGGTGATCAAAAGGACCGCCAATAGAGAAGAGGACTTAACCCTGACTAAAGATGGAGAGTCATTGAACCCCGCTGAATCAGCCAACCTACTTGCGGAGACTTTCTTCCCATGGGACCAGGAAGAAGCGGAGAACGAGTACCATCGCCACATTAGAGCAGAAGCGGAGAGAGTGAACGAGCAAAAACATGCTGAAGAACATGACCCGCCGTTCACACAGACCGAGCTAAAGACCGCGATGGGGAGCTTCAACCCGAAGAAGGCCCCTGGGGCGGATGGCTTCACGGCTGATATATGCTCCAAGGCTATACTCCAGGATCTGGACGCCTTCCTTGCCCTTCTCAACAAGTGTCTCCTCATTGGATACTTCCCTGCCATCTGGAAGCGAGCCACAGTCGTGGTACTGAGGAAACCGGGCAAGGAAGACTACACGAACCCCAAGGCTTATAGACCAATCGGTCTGCTGCCGGTCCTGGGTAAGATCCTGGAGAAGATTCTAGTAGCACGGATGAAATGGCATTTAATACCGAGGTTTAGTACTCGCCAGTACGGATTCATGCCCCAGAAAAGCACCGAGGACGCCCTCTATACACTAGTGCACCGCATTAAGGGCAAGATGGAGCTGAAGAAGCTGGTAACCCTAGTGTCACTGGATATAGAGGGGGCCTTCGATAGCGCTTGGTGGCCAGCCATCAGAGTCCGTCTGGCTGAGGAAAAGTGCCCGGTAAATCTCAGGAGGCTGCTAGACAGCTATTTGGAGCACAGAAGCGTAAAAGTCAGGTACGCCGGAGAGGAAGTCGCACGGAATACCAACAAGGGATGCGTACAGGGGTCTATTGGTGGTCCCATCCTGTGGAACTTGCTTCTGGATCCTTTACTGCAGGAACTAGAGAGGAGGGGACACTACGTCCAGGCATTTGCTGACGACGTGGTCATGCTTTTCGACGGGGACACAGCATTGGAAATTGAGAGAGAGGCAAACGCTGCCCTTTCATACGTTCGGGAGTGGGGTATTAGGAATAAGTTGCGTTTTGCGCCACATAAAACTTGCGCAATGATCTTAACACGTAAGATCAAACACGATACGCCACGACTTGCGATGGGAGGTGTGGATATTGCTATGTCGGAGGAAGTAAAGATTTTAGGATTATTGATAGATCATAAACTTACTTTTAACCGGCATATAGCCACCCAATGTAGGAAAGCCCTAGACATTTATAAGCAGGTAGCCAGAGCTGCAAAAATTAATTGGGGTTTACACGCCGAAATAGTTAGACTCATTTACGTCGCAACAATTGAGCCCATTATAATGTATGCGGCTTCAGCGTGGGCGCCCGCGGCAACTAAAATAGGGGTGCAGAAAGTACTGAACTCAGTGCAGAGAGGTTTCGCCCAGAAGCTTTGCAAATCATACCGTACAGTCTCTCTACACTCGGCGTTGACTCTGGCGGGGATACTACCTCTCGACCTCAGAATACAGGAAGCAGCCGCCCTGTACGAGACGAAGAGAGGGTCGCCCCTTCCAGAGTTGGGAGACAGAGAGACCGAGAGTAGGGTAGGATTTGCAGAAACTCCTCATCCAGCTACGCATATGGACATACGATTCGAACGCCTGGAGGACCAAAGTCTAGTCGATAGACACAACGTGCAGGAGGTGCGAATTTTCACCGACGGCAGCAAAATTGAGGGGAAGGTCGGAGCCGCTCTTTCTGTATGGAAGGGTGAAACCGAAATCCGGAACCAAAAGTTTTGTCTGTCCGCGTACTGCACCGTCTATCAGGCGGAATTGTTGGCCATATGCAAGGCAACGGGCGGAGTCCTTAAGGGGAGGGAGAGAAGTTACGGTCTGTACAGCGATTCGATGGCCGCTCTGGAAACGATCGCCAACCATAGCTCCCTTCACCCCCTTGCAGTTGAGTCGAGGGAGAACCTGCGGAAGGCTTTTGTCCAGGGCAAAGATGTCTCTTTGTTCTGGATAAAGGCACATGCAGGGCTCCAGGGAAACGAACGCGCCGACGATCTGGCCAAGGAAGCTGCACTGGCCTCAAAAAGAAAGCCCGACTATGATCAATGCCCAACATCTTTCGCGAAGAAAACCATACGCAACCGTTCCATTGTTAAATGGAACGATCGTTATAGGATAGGCGAAACCGCGTCGATAACAAAGCTTTTCTTTCCAAATGCCGGAGATGCGTACCGCTTGGTACGTAAGATCAAGCCAGCAGGGTTGCTCACGCAGGTCCTCACGGGGCATGGTGGATTCTCCCAGTACTTGCATCGTTTCAAGTGCGCGGAGAGTCCATCATGCGACTGTGATCCCGTTAGGGAGCAGACGGTGCCTCACCTTCTCTCGGAATGCCCAGCCCACGATAGAGTCCGTTATGACTTTGAACAAAGAACTGGGGAAAAAGTTATTACGACCAAGTTTCACGAGCTTATAGGCAGTAAGGCGACTCGCGAAGCTTTCATTGTCTATTGTGAAAAAATCTGTGAAATAACGATAAATAAGAATAAAACATAGAATAAGTAAATTAGCTATAAGAATTATTTTGTAAAATAATGCACCTGTAGCTAAATAGTAAGTAGATAAATAAGATGTATTAAGAATAGATATGTGTAACTTGGACAATTAATTAGACTGTTTAAATGTAATTGATATATAATAAAAATGTGTGTTAGTAATAAGATAGAATAAGAACACTGTAATAAAAACAAGAACAGTACTAAATATTTCCCTATGTTAGTAATAAGATAAAATAAGAACTTTGTAATATAATAAGAAAGAGCAAACATCTGTATAACAATAAAAAATGTAATAGAAATAAAATTTAAGATA